>AXCO02004584.1:0-20333 GCA_000473525.2 Anopheles melas | reverse complement strand
TATCACATAAGAGACATGCTAGGTTTAAGGGCTACAGTTGAACAGACGACAGTGAGTGAAAGTGAATGGGATCAAGCTGAATGGTAGTTTTGTTATGACGCTTACGATTAGGTCAAAATGTTCAAATTTCTGTGTTTTAATCCGCTTTGAATACATTATCTCGCGACATAGGAGTGGTATGAAATGAGGAGGTAAATTTTCAATCGTAGGACACTTTTGGGAGATTGTAGATGATGATATCTTTGTGATAAAATTTAGTTAACTGTATAGGTAATTTTAAACATAGTTTCAACAATTTATAACATAACCTTTATTTCATGTGATATTGAGGTTTTGATATCGGTATAGTTATATCGTACATATTCTATAATATCATAGAAATTCATTCATACTTATAGATAAAAACTAGCAGTTTACTAAAAAACTGTCTAGTCATATGTCGAACATTGAGTTAGGCTTTCATCTGGTATGCTTTAGATCCCCAGCCATATTTGAATAACAAATTTCATTTACGGTTAGCGAAACATAACACAAGAACTAACAAAAACCATGTAAATGAACCGTGAAATGGTAACGATCTTTTGCAGTTTGTCCCGCTGATCGAAAACTGGTCAAATGGCTAGCCAAGCGACTCTAGATGCTAATTTACGTGCGTTGTTGTCTTTTGTTTATAATAGCATTTCGGAAAAGGCTAGCGCTGTTCGTTGATAAAGAGCAAAAGTGGAACGTAAATAAAAGTGTCACTTCTCTAGTGTCTTGTTTATGAGTTGAATTTTCCATAGATTATTGGATTGAAGAATCCGGTTAACAAAAGCAAATTCCTATTGCAAAAACGTGTCTTAAAAATGGATATCAACCAAACATGAAAAAATGGCTACCGCAAACTATTGCCACAAGATTCTAACCCGATGTAATGCTGCACAAATTTCCAACCATTGAATGTACTACAGATGAGTGACGTTTCTAATTGATGGCATACCATTAACGAAGATCGGTGCCTGGTCTAACGTCTCGCGATGATAGGAACTAATTCATTTGCAAAAACTTCTACTTAGTACAACATGTCATGTTCTGTGCGGGTCCTCAGTGTGCAGCAAACATTGTTGCACTAAGACTCTTGCTTCATAGATACTGTGCTTGCATAACTTCATACGCATTTCACGCCGGAGTCCGCACCGGATAGGGTTGGTTGACTGAAATTTCTTGAATCTTGAAATATCATTTTTCAAATACATTATTTTATGATTATGTTGTAGTCGGGATTTTCTATTACAAAAACCTCTAGGTTTCATACTCATCAAACATCAAACTGTGTCACCATCACATACAGTAGTTAAGTGCAACTCAAGTCCCACAAAACATGAGCAGACATACCTGACGCATTATTGCCGTAAATATGAAACCATTCGTAGATGGGGGCAGTGCACCAGTCGATGAGTAAGTGTTGTCGCACATACAAACGACATCCTAGACACACGTTTTTTAGCCAAAAATAGTGTGTGCGGTTGACGAACGGCAATGCCGTGTAAATAGATTATTTTAGGAATATACCAATCGATTTTTGTTTGTTGGTGTGCGAAATTTGCGTTTGCTTGTGATTGTTATAATGTGTAAGTAAACAGTTTTTGACATTTTTGCAAATTTGATAATGCATGATGTGTTTTACCAATTATATTTCGTATTTCGTATTTATTTCTGGCTTCAACGAGCCTAAAATCTACTTGATCTTGGTCAAATGTGCTATGTAAAAGCATTTTAACTACATTTGCAATGAAATCTACCCAACATAGCAACCTTAACTGATGCCTCTTCAAATAATTTACACCCCAAAGGTCACTTTAAATTTTACAACGCAAACGTAAAACCGCACATTCGTACTAATGGTATCGGAGTCCTCGGCAAGCATCCCAGGTCAACGACCGACACGAGCCGGCGTGCGTAGAAGATTGCGTATGCAAAATCCGTTCGACCATTCTCCACTGCCGGTGCGTATGTCGCCCGTGCTTGTTGTTTCCTTCCCCCTTTTCTCCACGCACGTTTTCTTTTACGACCTATAATACTTCGGGTATTTGGCGGCTCGCGAGTCGCGAAGCCGCACGATGGAGATGCAAAGTGAAAACTCAAATCCTCCACCGGTCATAAAGCTGCGAAGTGAAATCATAAATCCTGCTGCCTCGGTCCGGCAATATATTGGAAGTATCGTTGCGTGATTGGAAAGGTCAAGAATGTGAAGGGGCCTTTTTTCGGAGCCCGGTAGATTTGGTTCAAAATGAGGTTTTTATAAAAAAATGATAAATAATAGTTGCAGTAACAATCAGTTTTAAAATATAGAATGGTGATATCCATGCTATCGGTGTATTTACTGTCATTGAAAAGGTTTATTGCTCCTTTTCCTGTATGATTGCAGCAAATAAAAAACTCAAGATGTCCTTCAGCTATGTATTTTTTTATGTAGAATACTTCCCTTGGGGAATGACAGGCTAAAGACGCAACCACTAAATCTCTACACACTTCAGCTACACAATTCCTTCAATACGATCGAACGTGTGCGCTTGGAAGTATCGTATCTGAATCAAACGGTCGCATTGACAGTTTGTTTAGATTAGAACCACCACCGAGCAGCGGGAATAGAACGGACAGATGTTTGTTTATATCATTCCTCTGTCTTGTAGTTTGTCTTTGTTGCCACATATTGCACATATGACAAAACATACACGGCTACCTACGCGATCATGCGTTCTATGTGGCCATTAGCGATCGGTAGCGCCAATTTTATTGCATGTTTTATTGCAGGTCATCGTTAAGTGCTGCCTGTGTATTCTCCCTATCTCTTGCTGTGGAAGATTTGCGTCTCTTTGAAGAGCACAGGTGGCGAGAGGGAATGATATGATGGGCGTGGGTTTAAAAATACATTCATTCTCAGAAGCCTCGAGCTGTTCGAGTGTCGCGTACGGAAAGAATTATGCGGCAACGCGCGTGTCGATGTTTGCGTACTAACCTGCAGGCAGAAACAAAAAAAAACGCCCACAACAATGCAGGAAGAAAAAGCAAACAAATGACAGATCAAATGTGATGTGGCCTCATGCAGATGCGGAAAAACAGCAGCGACCAATGGGTAGGCGGAAAGGAAACGGACCGCGGGCACAAATTCAAGTTCAATGTCTGGTTCGCGTGCATGCGATAGAAGTAGCGTGGCCGCAGCGTGTAGCCATCGTGGGCTGCTGGCTATCTGGGTTGGTCTCTGATTAAAACGGGTAGTGTGACATATGTGACCGCTTTGAAGAAAGTACCACCAGAAAGTACCGACATTTTTCTCTCGCTTCATCGTCCACGCAGGGTAAGAGGAGAACCTCCTTGCGCAAGCAACATTTCCTGTTGTGAGTGAAAGACTGCTTACGCAACGGCACGCATGTTTATATTGCGCGTGACTAAATTGTTCGACTGTCGGCTCGTTTCGGCCATAGCGGATAGACGGGTGGAGAGGTTTGGGTTTGAATTTGCACAAAAATTTGCTCACACCGTTCGAGAAAACACGCAGTGCGCAGATTTTCATGGGCCAGGAAAATCGAAGATTATTGAACAACTGCTTGTGCGAATTTGCCGACCCACTGCGTATTACCACGCGCGAAAGGTCAACGATCGCACAAAGTGTGTGAAGCGTGGAATTCGGGGTAAATTGCTATTTTTCTAAACACGGAGCAGCCAAATTATGGTAACCGTGGTTGGTGAGGAGGAAATTACAAACATTCACTAAGCCGCCGGTATGTTTACACGATGAATTTTAATAGAATGGTAAATGAAACGTGAATGGTGAAGAGGGATTAATTAGGTGAACTAAAGTGAACGTGAATGGTGAAGAGGGATTAATTAGGTGAACTAAAGTGAATTTAATGTTGAATCAGATATTCTACGCGTTATTTTAGAAGCCTTTAGACAGGATTGTGAAACTAGGCTTTTCCATGCTTTCCAATAGCATGATAACAATCAGTATATTTCTTCCCTGTATGAAGTCATCACAGCAAACGGTTAGAACGTCACTGTAAGATAGCATACCAGAAGCATTCCAGGAGTGTATCAAACCGGTGGCATCTTTTTCTGGGATGAATCGAAATGAGAACGAATAAAAAAAAAAAACAAAACTGTTTAAAAACATTGATATAATTTATGACTTCTGCTGGAACACGTTGCATGCGATACTTCCCAGGCCACGCAAAGCGGAGAAAGGTTCCGCGCACCGCTCCGCCAGAATTTGTTCCACACTAACGCTCGGCATGGGTTCCGGGAGGACATCGGCTGTTAATTATGCTAGGCGTTTCGTTTAGACTTTGGTTTTTTTTTCGTTTTCTACATATTATGATAGGATACATTTTTTTCTTATTCACTTGACTCAATAGAAAGAATGCAACAGAGCATTGGAAACGGAATGGTTCACCCATTTCCCCGCATCAGCCCGTCGTTTGCTTCAGCAGCGACAAATCTTTATCAAATCATTTGCATCCCGCGGAAGGCTTTATCCAATGCCAGCCCGAATGGGTTTTTGAGGTTAACCGAGGCCAGTGAAAATGGACGGGGTCGCGAAGGGCACACTGAAATAAAAAACGAAGCCTGTGGAATGATTTATCGATTCTGGCTTCTCCGGGTGCCAGTGTTTGAGCTGGGCCCGTTGTACCAATGCACCCCAATTCGATGGGCCACCGATGGCGCCAAGTACCACACGACGTTCAGGACGTTACAAATGAAGAGAATAAAATGAAATTGAATTTTAATGATGCTTAAAAACTTTAATAACTTTTGGTACGGCACAGAGTGGAAGGGAGGACGCATAGCACATCTAACAATCTTCCATAGCACGCTTCCCATAGCGTATCGAATTCGATCAACTTCATCAAACCTAGGCTAATGAAATGTTGTTATTGCTCGGGTGCTAAATTAGGTGATGATTTTAGCTACGATTGGATCGTTTGTCGCTGCAAAAATGAAAAATCGTTCTTTTTTTGAAAAAAGGGGAAGGCGGAAAAATAAACATATTCAGTAGTCTTGAACATGAAAAAACACACACACTCTCGTTGACGGTGCGTTGCATTAGGTTTGGAAATTGATTAAAGACTCCCTAAAAAATACCAGATAGTGATGCGTTAATGTGACTGACAAGTTAAACACAGAAACCTCTTACAGCGCCATTCGTTTTCGAAACGAAAAAAACGAAGCTTACAAAAGACAACATGCCGGAACTGAATGGAACGATTGTATTTGCGGTACATACGCATAAGACTTCGCGCACAACTACTACAACCACCACCAATGCACTTGAAGCGCATCATTAAAACTGGATTAAAATAGGATTACACGTATTTAAACCCAAATAAAACCATCAACATACAGCAGACGAGCGTCCGATAGGGGCCACGTGAAGTGTACCCTACCTAAATGCAGGCCGCACCCTAAGCCTCTTCTTGCCTCTGGGAGTCAACAAAACATGCTACATGCACACACCCAAACCGTAACACAACAAGATTCACCCGGTGAGCCTTTGCGCCCTGACGGGCGCTATGAAAAGGAAGGGCGCTCAACAAAATTAACATATCAACTTTTCCACTTTTCCCTTCGCGAGGGACTTTTCCCGGTCCGTTGTGCGATGCATTGCTGTATAGCCGTGGGTCACGGCAGTCGATCCCTTCAGAATTTCAATTACGCGCAGTGTTGGGCGAACAATTCCATTCAAATACGGACAGCGATACGGCTTGCGGTTGCGGCCTGCCACAGGCGCGGAAAGCAATGTCAAACACATGTTTGAATTGTTTAGATCTTTGGCTGCTCCTTAAAAGTACTCGTTTCCCCATTCGTTGCATTGAGTGAATTTCAAAAGTGATGCTGCGAGCTGTGGAAACATTTCGGGCTGGTCGCACCTAGGCAGCCTTTTTTGTGAATTTTTGACTAATAGAAAAACAAACAAATCCTATGTGCGTTGCTCTAGGGGCTGATCAACACATTGTACTCTTCAGAAAATGTGGTTAGGAAATGTGTAAAAATCGCTCCCAGAATAAGTTGTATGACGATAAACTACAAACAAACAAACCGCAGCATTGTAACTGTTCTAGTGGGATGAAAACGAAACGATGTGTTGTTGACTTCTTGTCCTATCGACACACTTTGTAATGAGAAGAAGAGAGTCTTTGGGCAAGATGAAACCCAAGAAGAACAATACAAGAGTTTAGATTTACGGGGCTATAAAACACCCACAAAAACCGAGTGTGAGCAATCTAAACGGCAATCAAAATTCACTTCTCGGTCTAATTTATCAAACTACAATCCCCGCCGGATCATCACGATATATAAAAAAGAATCTACAAAAGGTGGCATTCACACTATCTTCAACATAATGCATTAACTTGATACCTTCCCCAGCGAGTTGAGCGTGCGTGTGCGATCACGTATCGTGTTGCGGATTTGGGAATCTTGGCCGCAGGTCAGACCCAGACGAAAAGCGAACGGTGTGATAAATGATTGAGCGATTGTGGTGGACAGACGTGGTGCGTGAACCATACACTTTTGTCATGACGACGGCCCAGTTGAGACATCAGTCTGTCAGGATGTGTTAAAGTGGCCATTCGATTGTTTGAAATTAATTGGGCTGTCGGTGAGTCTGTCCAACTTCGCGGCGGTTCGTTTTGCGTAACAGATAGACACCGCCAAGATTTACACACTACACGCCCGGACAGTGGAAACGTCTTCATTTGGATTGGAATAAAGTTTCATGCGGAAGAGCGAAGGCTGAAATACTTGCTTTTAAGTCATCTACCTTCAAACACTAAACAAAGACCTCGTCACAAACCTGCGTGTCACGTGCACGTCTAGACGAAATCTGTCTTCGGTTTCTGGAACATAACGGGAGCAAAATTCACTACTGCCTTCTAAGATGCATCATTTTGCATCTTCCCGCTAGCAGCTAGCCAGCTTCTCACCACTTAATTAAGCGAAGATTAATGTGCTTCTTCAGGATGGATCACCGTGTCACGTTTGCAGCGCATGCGCAAAGCACGTCCATAGCTAAAACGTAGATCTTTGGCATTTTGACGCCTTTATCCATCGTACCTCCAGCATAGCGTTTGGGGGTTGATTTGATCAAACGGCATGATTAATTGATGCAGATTTGTGCAGGCAGCTCTTGAGCGCCGTCTAACGCATTCGTCTTCTGCACAAAGCCACGGTGCCGGTGGCGTTGGCGTGTTTGACTTAAGGTGTCGCTGTGCCCGGAGCAGTCCGAAAGTATTTTCAAGTCCAAGTCCAAATTGGTCAGTGCTGACAAGAATATCACGGCCAGGTTCAGGCGTTTCGCTTTGGTGACAAATTCTTCCCATGTCGCTTTCAATCGTGTTCCATCGCTCTTGGAAGAAGAAAATGGTGTGTCGCAGCATACATTCCAAAAATTAATTTAGCAGCTGTCCCAAAACTGAGCGCGATGCGCTAACGGCCCACGGCTCGGCAACCGGCTGGATGATACGAGTGCGAAGGCGTCAACACTCGCGATCGGCTTATCTCAATCTTCTACTTAATTAAATCCATGTTGGGTGTCGCGTTCGATAACGATCGATTGACACGTCGCAGTCGAGTGGGTTTTGAACCAGCATCCAATCAATCGCCGTTGAGTACCTGTAAGCATCACACGATTGTGCTCTGATTCAGTGAACATCCGGAAACGCGACGAACGGTGATCGGTTACCCTTTTTGCTTTGTAGAACATTCAATCAAACTGCCAGCATCACGCACAATGTAGCGAGAGCACCAGCGGGAATAAACGAAACGCATACGCATTCCGTTGGAAGCTACAGTGTGGACCTGATAAATGTAATATTCCTTCTAATGAACGTAATGGACATCATTTGGTTCGATTTCTTATTATTGCTGGATTCGTGCCTTTGCTTCCAAACTATTCCCGGTGGGAGAGAAAGGTTCTGTCATTCCTTTCTCGCCTTTCGCCGTTGGTCGGGATGTTCATATGACAAGATTAATAACCATTGATTTGGTGGATAGTCTTTCAGAATGCTCGAACACAAATGCGCTCACACACACATCCAACTTTGTGGTTGAAGATGTAACTGGCTGCTGGAGATCGGTTAACCTCGGATGGTTCTCAGCCATCTCTTTTTCGCTGAAAACAGTTATTTTGATAAGCACTTAAAATCTGTCCCACAAATTTATAAGCTTCAAACGTGACATGCAAATTTTTAACTCATATTGGTGTGTATGTGTGTTTTTTCAGTTTTGTGCTGGCCACCGTCCCATTACATCCTCTTCTACCCAGACCATACGCAGTTCTGAATCAAACCGGTCCGAACCGACGTTTTGTTATCTTGCGCTGGTGGGTCTTGTCATTTATCAGGCACCATCGGCACGATGCCACTCGGAATCTCGGTCTCAGTCTCTTTCTGTTGTATGCCTCCGATGAGACACATTCTGTGGTCCGTCTAGAGCAGGAACTGGTTCGATTGTCATAATTGATATCGATTACAGCGCGAGCCCCGAACCAGGGCGTTGCGTTGGGATTGCTTTTCTCTCCTTTCACGCGACCGTTAACAACTTTGTCAAATATTTCGAAGAAAGAGAAAACGGTACTGAACCAGCCACAAACCAAGCCATGGTCTCAAGGTCTGGCCGGTCTGTCCCTGACGAACGGTTGATCGGCTTTTTTTTTGTACTGTACAGGGGAACAACAACAAAAAACGGAAAAGTGACAGATCTAACAGCCGTGACATGCCGCTCTTGGAGGTGCGGCCGTCGGCTGGCACTTGAAAGTGCTAGAATGTCGCACAAGCCACACTGGGCGATACGGAGCGATAGTGTGTGTACAGACCAAGCTTTATCAGGTTAATGATGTTAATCAATATTATTAACACTTGTTCCATGCGCAGGAAGTGAATTGATGTCGCGATCTGTACCACGCTGGAGCAATTGTCCGCTTCGAAGGTTTACAGTACATGAACGCTCCAATTGCATCGTACTAAAAGCGTTTATATTTTTGTGATTTATATCGGTGATGCGGCAGATCTATAAAATGTGACACAGGTTATATATTTCTTTATATATTACCTACGAAATGTGAGTCATTACAATGACATGGAAACTAAAATAAGATGCATCTAATAACCATCTACTGTAGCCCAACCTTTCACTTGCTCTCTGTTCCTTTGATGTGTGTTAAGCCTCGGGTGATATTACGCAGTGCAGTAAATCAAAGTAGCAAATCGTTCCTTTGAAGCAAACGCATTTTCAGCTTAATTTTGTTCGATCACATTCTGTCATAATGACATTTTTATGGCCAAAGTGAAAGGGGCTTTATAAATCGATCATAAAACGTTTTTCTTGTTCGTCTGTAACGGGAACATACTGTCCTGAGGAATCTGTGCTACGTTTTGTGCTGGAGATTTCGTCGGTGCCTTGAGCAGAACTTCTTGTTAATCGTGTAGCTAAATGTTAACGTAAAATGTTGATTGAGAATTTTGAGATCATACTTAGAACATTTAAAAATCAGGTCGATCTGTCACTGAAAGCAATATCTAAAGGTTTCTTCAATTGAGACCGTAAGCCAAACGGAGTTTAATTATAATGTTAATGGCTCATTCTTGCCTCTAACCCTCTTTTTACTATCAGTCGATCGACGTCTCCATTAAGAATATTCTCCAATTTCGATGGCTCTTTTCCTATTTCCTATGTCTTTGGGAACTGGACAAGGGATACCAATAACCAGCAACCACCGTTTCTGGCTTTACCCTCGTATTAGTCACGCTAATCAAGTGTAAGCTTAAGGTCCATTTCATTAAACGGTATTCGAAAACGCACGCTTTTAATTGATTTCAATTTCCAGAAGTAACGCTCGCGTAGCAAGTGCCTAACACAATCCGGGACCGTAACATAAGCCTAAGTTTCCCAAGAAACTAAACGATGCGTCGTCCCTAGGTAGTGGAAGGACCTTTTTTTTGTTTCATTTTGCGGCATAATACTCCCATAAAGATATCAATTTCAATCAAACGCTGGTGCTGCTGCTGCATGGAAATTCTAAGACTAGACATTATGCGCCACTAGCAACTCCAGCACCCGGTTATTGCACTTGTCGCTGGGACACGACTAATGCGAATGAACTCTACTGTTCACCATCGCGCTAGACTACGCTTAGAAGTTGTCAATCATCATTTAAGGGTGCGCCGAATCAAAAAATTGTCACCCTTCGCCGGTGAAGTGCTAGACAATCAGGGGAGGAAAAATACGAAATGCATCCCGTTGGCTTTGAGCGACCACCACCAGAGTAACCAGGAACGGGTAAGCGATATGGCTCATCACACGATTAATATTCTAATCTTCCTGTGTGCATGCCACCAGTTTCCCTTTGCCTTTGGAAGTTACATCTCCAACGTTGATGATGTATGTGTCCGTCTATCCACACGAGAGCGAAAGTTTAGAGAAAGTCAAAGAAGTTGAGCCGGCTATGATACGAACACGATTAGGCCGTGAAAAAATCAGCTCGGTCGGCCAGCAAGGCTGAACCGAAGCTATCCGAACACTAATTCAGAGTGACAGAGTCACTCGACTACGTTCCGAACACAGCCAGTCACACATTCGTTCCACCAAATGCAGTTTGGCGTAGCTGGCGGCATTGTCCTCATCAACGGAGAATTGTTTAAATTAAGCGACTGTCATAACTGTTTCGGTACTTTCGGTATACCGTTGCAGTCAATCGAGCGAAGCTAATTGTTGGGGCATAGCTTTTTTTCTCTCCCGAGAAGCCTTCGGAAGCTTTAACGCTACAAATTGAAACAAGACATAACAATGATCATCAGCTTAATTAGTTGTGCAATAAAATTTATAAATTTAATCCCTTTTGCAGCTTAGCGTTCTCAATGGTTCTTGTCGTCGAAAATAACATGTAAATCATCACCAGTAGGCAAAGAGAAATATTCATGTATTGCACTTTATACATCCAAAGAAAGTGAACTCTTTCCACTGAGAGAATCATAATGCCGTTTTGAGAGAATTAGTCATTCACTTTCTATTAACGCTTCATAAAACAGAACCAACGAGTTTTACGATGGCCGTTACTGATTGCCCGAATAAAGCGATACAAATCATTTCGAGTGTGATGTTTGAATACGCTTAATTGAATCAATAAAAATGTACATCCCATACGGATCACAGAATAAAATTGAACAGGGCCCTTTGCATGCTTTCACCAAACACCAAGCCAACAGTGCATTCGGTTGCATTAATTTATGCACTACGAGGGTGTTCCGGTTGGCTTGCATTAGCTGCAGTTGATAAGGGTTGCCGGAGAATGTTTCCGTGACAGATTTGATTTTTTACGACCGAAACTAGGAGAACGGCACTGACGGTTCACATACCGAAGAAAGTATCCAAATTTGTCCCACTCTCAGCACATTTACATTGATGGATTTATCACATGTCTTCGCGAAAGGAGGTTGAGAACCGAAATCAGCTCCGAATATTGTATCCACACCGTTAAGCTGTCTTGACACACGTACCGCGTGTGCGACTGGACCGGAGTTTATTTTATTAAGATGGATGAACTTTCGGACCCTGGAATGGGCGAGAAGTTGAATCGGTTCCAAAATTGTGGCAATTTGTCAGCCACGCGTTGAGTTCGGAAGCATACAAAGCAGAAACCTATCTGCAGCGTAGTTCCCAGCTAGCGGTTCAACAACGATCGTAGCAACTTTCACTTTCTTTCTGCAGTCTTCACCCGCCCGCTGAATGTTGAGGCTGGTACCATCCTACTATTAATGTCCCATTTTTGGACATTAACCCTAAGCTGTCAGATGTTTCACGGTAGTGTTGTGTGAAAATTGGTCAACATGAAGTGTGTACGGAAGCTAATCGATCTTCAATCTGTGTGGAATGTGTTACATGATCAAAATGGGGCTCGAGCAGTAGTCACCCAAAAATCCACTTTTTCTCTTTTTCACCTCCCATTTTAAGCAGAAGTTCAATTATAGTGTACAGCTTGTTTCATTTCCTACTGCAAAAGACGCATTGTTTAGTCGAACATCTCAACACAGTAGAAAAGTGTGTTGACTCTCACGACCACTTATGCAAGACGCGCTATCTTTTCATTTTTAAATAGACACAACATTACATACAACAACACTCATGGAAATTCTCGCCATTAGAAAACATGCTGCTTCTGCAGCAAAAGATCTCTGCTTCCATGAATATTTAATGCATGAGATACCAACTACGCGCGGCAAAAGGTGTGAAAACTCATTTTCATACCATTTTCCCACAGCGAGTACCGATAAACAAAGTTTATAAAATTAAACGTCCTTTCCACTAATACCAGTGTAACTTGTGCGCCACAAACAAGACAAACACTGTCAAGGGCAGCAGCAAAAAAGGAAGCAGCAAGCGGCTTAACGCACGGCTGGGAATTGTGATAGGTCAAAATGACGGAATTAAAAAATGTTTCTCGCTGTGCTCATACCAATCTCAAACATTCGTGGAAAAGGTCACTGACCTTTCGAGGGGCATGAAACATCCGTGTCCTGTTCGTGTGCGAAAAAAAAATCGAAGGTGAAAAGGAACCCCGAGAAAAACCACCCTGCAGTGAGGCGGAAAGTGTACCGAACAATCTGCCAACCGACCAGCCGGCCGGCCGGCTTTCTTTTGTCGGCCGAAAGCCGAAACAGGCATGGGAAATCTCGACCTAAAGATAAAGAGCAAAGCAACACCCAGGCGGGCGCCGAAAGGAAAACCGGTCCGATCCTGAATGAATATCCCCAGTGGTGGATGGGTCCTTTGGGCCATTATCTGAAATTAAAACACGCTTCAGCAAGAACCACTCGAATGGGCAGCGTGGCGTTAAGTCGGGTCGGGGACTTCATCAAAGAAGTTTTGGTACGAAGTTGTTACCATTTCTCAGGAGTTACTCAGGGGACAGGATCCAAAGTGTATAGCAGGCTAGAGAAGATGCGCATGGGTGTAGAGAGGGAGCAAATTCAAGAATGTCGTTGTTTTTTTTCTGTTTTCCTCCCGCTGCGCTGGGATGCTAGCTCCGGCAGGACTCTCCAAACACAGGCCGTGATGTCTAGGGTCCGGAGGCGTCACCAAAGTTTATTGATTTCTAATAGCTCAGGCACGGTATCCTACACTACCGTGGTATCAGACATAAATTAAATCCTTTTTTTTCTTCTAAAATCTTTACAGCCAACAATCAGTGAGATTCAATTCTCCCTTTCCCGTGGAGTATCGAATCCCTACAAATCCCATCGATGAGATGAAAGACTAATAAAGCGTGTTTGAGAGAAAGAATAAACGGGCAGGTTTGATCAAAAATTTAGATTGAAGATAAGCGCCCGATTGATCTCGGGTCGGGAACAATCTAGACGAATGCGTTGAAAGGCACTTACAAAAACTGTTGGTGGCGCCTCAGCGCAAGGAAAGTAGTCCCGAGGCTGATACAGCGGTAGTGTCTTGACGGGTGGAATGAATTTAAAGCTACTCAAGTACATTATGTTTAGTGTTTGGGAGGGATAATGCAAGGAATTTAAAGATACCGAAACCGTTGTCGAAGTATCTTGATAAAATGGATTTTGCGAAGGTTTTGCAGCAGAATTCTTAGTAAGTTAAACACTTCTTCTACAATCACATTAATGAAATTTTTCTTAGAAAATATGTTGGTTTAATCGTACTGATATGTTACACAATACTGCGAGATATGTACTGGATTATCCTAAACCGATTAGATTGAATATGTACCGAGAACAAAGGGAAAAGCAAATATCCGACAACAGCGTACCATTAGCTCCGTGTAGCGCCACACTTTACCTAATGAACTTCTAATCGATACGAGAACCGGTATGATAATGAAGCCGACTGCTATCGGTGTTGTGTTCCTGCGTTGCATCTTGTCGTATTGTACTTACCGAACCGTAGACGCTACCGCAGGTGTCCATGCAGAGGAATAGGCACGTCGCTACAGCTTGAATTTTGATCTGCCCTATCCCGACGGTTGTCCGCTGTAGAATCGCTGCAATGGTACGAAAAAATGGAGACCAAAGAGGAGTTAGGCTAGCATAAAATAAACTGACATCTTGTTACTCATTAATATATTATTCCGAGTACTTATAGTATGCTGCTATATCACCATACCATTTAACTTTTATGAGCTAATCTTATACTAAATCCAATGAAAAGGTTTGCTTCAATTAATCCCTGTTGAAGATGACACGTGCATTAGCTTACCTTGCTTAGCTTCAAAACGTCAGCAGAAAAAAGGTGACGTCTTATCGACCAGTCGGTGTCCAGTGGCAATTCCACTGCACTTTGCTACCGAATACGATTACAGTGCAAAGTCATCAAACGGTGCTGCCTGCTAGACGGCACGTTCTCAAGGCACTGTGCAAAATGTGCAGCGTTGCCGGTCACTTGAGTGGAGGTCGTAATTCCCACCATGACGTACTATCCGGATGACGTTGCATCAGTGTGCAAAATGTGAGCGCAGCATGTAGTGGTATTTAAAAAAAAAACAAACAAACTGCACCAGCGCGATATGGACAGTTACAATAAGCAACAACAAAAAAACTCACAAATACTAATAACCAACCCCTTTACCGTTTCACAGCCATCATTACTCAGCGAACGAATTGGTTACGACTATAGGGTAGGTCAGTTCAGTGTACCATAGAAGGTAGTGTCATTGGAGGATTTTTTGGTGCACTGTCTGTTGTTAGACAGCCGGTTTTTATTTCACCCAATGTCACACCCCCGTCCCGTGTGGGGTAGAGTTCTTATCGCACGCGTACACAAAAGCGAACAAAAAATGCATTTCCGTGCCGCATGCGCTTGCAGGCACGCGACTTTCAGCAAACGTTTGCGCAATCCGGTTGCGTTTTGTGAGGGGGTGAGGGGTTGCATCGAAATGATTGATGGTTTCATTCGCGTAGCACTGGATGTTAAGTGAATTAATGCGATATGTATACAATGTATAAAATGAAACTCATCACACTCCCATTCATTTTGGGCGGCATAAACGGGACCGAAGTGAAATAATGCAATTGTTTGTTTTAAAATAAAATGTTGATTGATTTGCATCATATTGTGTTAAATCGTGTCAACTGTCAATCGTCATTAATTGATAACAATGAATCGTAATAATTTGTCCAGAATCTATTCTTTGAAACATTTGTTATTGTTTGTTCCTCTCTTCTGGTAATTATGTATATGTACAGCGAGTTGCTTAATTAAAGATTTAAATTTTTAATCGATCGAAATTACTAGATCATTCGTTTCTCATAGCGTAACATTCAGCTACACAAATCCAAAATAATCAATCAATTTCTTAGACGTTCTATTCCGTTTGCTTATCTCATTCGGTACTGCGTGCACCACGCTTCGTTACGCTATGATGCGCTATTTAATTGTTTCTAATAGACAGCTCCCTGATGACGCTATGGCGCCTATTCTTTTCTAAGACGGGTATGAAACCCATGAAAAAATGAACAACATTTTTGCTTCAAATCGATTGATCGATAGGTCTGAGATATTAATTGTTGTTGATTGATTGCAAATAACCGCATCGCATAATCGAACGATTCTTTTCAGGAATGTTCCTTCGTATACGAACTGAAAGTTTGAAATAGAAGATTGATTTTTAGTGTTGCTTGCAGAAAGATTCCTTGTTAATCAATGAGTGGATGTTTTATCAATCTTTAGTGTCATATTTTGAGCCATTTAATTAACCCTCGGTGTCACGCACCGATAACCACAACGAACAAACTATGACATTATTAATTTCTTCGTAAATTATTATTTGGCTGTATAACTCGTTCCCCTACATAAAACATGCACACACCACCCGTTTTCCATATTTACGAATAATTATGCACACTGCACACACTGCATGTACGATCAACAAGCCAAGAAGTCACACACGCACGTAATTTAAAATGTCCACAAATTGATAAATTACTAAATTGCATGTCATTTAATCTCGATCTGAGGCTCATTTTGGGACGTACTTTCGCTTGAGTTTCGTGTCGCCTGTCGCATCGGATCGATCGCCAACGATGTCTGCCTAGTTAGTTTTTTTATGGTGGAAACATTTTCAACACACCTTTCGTATGGCTTCCTCCCATTTCGTTTTAAAATCACATCATGAATCATCAGAACTGATGCATTTTTTAAAATCTTCTCTCCTTTCACACTATGCTCAATTGGTATTATCAGTTGGTTCCATGGCTGGGATATCTTTGCTGTCGGCTGAAAATATAAGGTCATTCTTCAGGATTGTTTTCGAATAAATCCAGTCCAGAAACATCATAATTAGAGTGCTAATCGATTGCAGCGCTTCAGCTAATGTAGTTGGCAGCAAATGGCAAGAAATGAAATCGATCACTTCGAGCTCAAGCCTGTAAAACTGACAAATTTATCGAGTTACTTACACGAATCTTTTTCCATTTTTAACTGTCATACTTACAAACTACAGCAACTAATTTGGAGGTAGCTACGCCTGAAGCAGTTAACAGGTTCCTTTCCTCAAAAGTAAAATGAAAAATATCGCACAATGTCAAAGATCGCATCGCATGCGTTAATTTAGTGGGCGTTAATTTCGTATAAAAGTGCATTAACCTGCTACATCGTGCTTAATGTTAAGTTAAGCCTTGTGGCATGATTCTGTGCAAAGAACTATTGTGTGGAGGCCGAAGGAATGGTATTTTAAGCGTTCCATAAGTGAGTGCATAATCCAAGAATCGATTGATTTGCGGACCTTCAGCAAGCTGGAGGTGAACACTTTAATTTTTTTTTCGCACGATGATGCCGACGATTTGTACGATGATGATGATGATGATGATGATGATGATGAAGGTGCGAAAGATAGTCCCAAACAGGGAAACAAAATAAAAGTACGCCTGTGAAACATCCTGAGGGGTTGGTGATCAGAGCATACTCAACCGGCCAACCGGTAAATTGATGCCTTCGGCCCAGTGTAAAGGTGCCGTTTAAGTATTTAAACAGCATCGTTTACTGGGTGGAATTCATGTGCAAAAGAAAGCCCGCAACAAATGGAGCGTATCGAAATTATGTAATTATGGCGAACGTCTTATTTCACGCCCAACGAAACAGTTCAAGTTGATGCTGCAGATGCACTTTCGGGTGCAATACTTTGCCACATTGCGATCACTTTCCATGGAGTTTATAATTGATTGCAGTCTTTAGTGTAAAAAACAAAAGATGCGTTCTTGTAGAAAGGTTTCAAGTTACTCTGGTTCAAACAATTTGAAATTTGATATTGTAATTTTTAATTTTGCACACCTCAGTTCGCAAGGAACTATGTTTCCGAGAACCCCATGTGGGTCAGTAGTTGCTATCAGTTTCACCATTTCACTGCACTTTCGCACTTTCCTGCTTGATTGAGCAGAGAATCGTTAGATGCTGCTCCTTATCGTCAATTCACACCATACACGCGGTGGTAACATTGTTGCAGCAGTTTCCATCCATCCGTTGGTTTTGCTCAGCACCTGACCTCAACAGCGTGCGAATGAATGGTGCCAACGGTAGCGAAAACCTACAGTGTACTCATCGTGAGTAATTATAGTGTGATGAGCAATGTAAGACGGAACAGGCACTCGGACCAGACACTATAGCCAAGCAAGTCAAGGTATAATGTGTCTTTTCGTACCATAAATCATCGAACCGTGCTTGTACTTACGAAAGACGCCATCGAAGAGAATTCACAACGAGCCTCCTTCCTGTGTTTCATTCACGTTTCATCTCTCAACATTGCACCAGAGTAACTATTAGTTGTATCAATTTTCACTGATTCCACATTAAGATTTTTTTACACGTCCTCAGTATGGAAGATGAACGATAATTATTTACCACCAATTTCGGTCATGAATTGTTGCTAGCCGCTGGGAATTACGTATTTTCCCGACTTCAAAAGACTTCAAAAAGGTAACCAAAAAGCGATGGGACTGCCTCGTTTTAATAATGTCAATCGGGATGAAGTATTTTTTTGGTAACTGGTGGTGAGTTAGCTAACGGAATATCGCGTGAGGTGCATTTGTTTAAAATGTGTGTTTATTTTTCTTTGGTTTCATTCCTGCTCGTTCGCCGATTGATCCCTCCGAAGTAAAGGTGGGCAAGGAATAATTTTCTAAATTACATATCATTTCGCCCAGTCAGTTCCTTTCGCGGCTTGTTTTGTGTACTTTTCCCTAATTGTTCCAGTGCGAGTACATGCATTAAGGTACGCAAAATAAACAGTGCTACCTTGAAGGCGCTCATTACGTACACCGATCAATTACCGGTGAAAAGACAGCAAAAAAACGTTGTGATCGATTGGTGGGATACAGTGAGCTCGCTAATAATTGTGATCGAAAGGGAAGAAATCCAAATACGGAGATTTGATGTGAGCATCAGTGAATAGGAAAATAAACCAGGATGGTGATTCTACCAATCGTCAATCTTCGATGACGTGCAAAGTGCGTGTTTACTGATGGTCGCAGATTAATGTGAAGATGCGGCCAGCACCTTAGGCGACAATATCGAAAGTAGATCGTGGTAAACGACCAACCAGTCAGAGATATGCTAATACATGTGAAGGAAATATGCTTGAATACGGTAGGTACGGCGCGATAAAAGAGTATCGGCAAGCATCATCTTCCTCCACATCCGATCAGCACGATCGAGTGCCTTCGAGCATTGTTGGTGCACTTGACCAATTTAACCAATTTACGAACCAAAAACGGGCGTATAACCAGTTCCTTTTCGCTAAGGCTCTTCTTCTCTTTCACTTATTGAGGATTTTTTGGCGGCTCGTTTTGGAAGTCAATAGCTCCAGGGAGCGGGTGTACTTGACGGTGTACACTGACCGAGAATGCTTTCAATTGGTTAAGCAGGACGTAACCTTAACCTTTGCATCCAACACTCTTCATGGTCAACGATAACGCCTGACGCAGCTGATCAACGTTCCTCGTGAACTGATTTTGTCGCCAACGGGTAGCAAAAACGAAGAAGACACGCAACTAGCTAAAGTATGCTCCAAAAACTGAACGCAATAAAATCATTTCACTTTTTATACGGCGCTTAAGTATCCTGTAAGTAGCAGAAGACATTCCAAACCTCAGTAAACCTTCTTGGACGATGCGTAATTGGTCGTGATTACCTTTCAAAGCAAGATTTCATGATCGTGATAAGTGAAATTGGCGCGACGATGGAATTTTCCCAACAGCGGTGGCGGTGATGCCACCATCCACGAAAGGAATTCTTGCTACGTTGTCAGAAAAATCTCAGCTGCACGTGTTGCGCATGTTGGCCGTTTATATGTCTGATCTTTTTTTTGTCCGTGAGCATCGTTGCGTGTTATGTTTTTTTAAACATGCGTTGTTTAAGGGGATGCAAAAAATTGTTTGAAGATAATTTTAGTGTTTTAAAACACAATAACTGAAAATAAAAATTCATATTGTATTCTTGTTTAACGGCTGGTTTGTTACGACTTTATTACTGATTAATGCTATTTACTTATACTTGCATATTTTTAACGTTAAAATTATTATTAAACCAAGCAAACAAATATTTTAAACCGTTTTGGTATATAAGCCGATAAAACAATGTTTTATATTTATCCAATATGGATCCAGCCTTCGTATTTCATCGACAAAAAAATTGTTTTTTTTGTTTTGTTTAAGCTCATAAATTAAACAACTGTCAGTACATTCTCTACGGGGCATGCAATTGATGATGCCGCACTGTGGGTTGAGCAACTGAGACTTAAAGTAAAAAGACTATCGAAAATCGGAGAATTGTAATCGTTGGGTTTTTTCTGCCATACAACTGTGAGAAAGGGTCAACTTGGATTGGATTATTATCGTTCGCATGGAAATCGTAATGAAATAATGCATATTTATAGACATTGCGAATGTTGAGCATTAACAAAATTTTAATTTATTTTATTCTAAAACATGGCTTTAGTATTTAAGTTTTTAGAGGAAATTATTATTTATTAAAATAAATATTTTACATAATTTATTTCATGGGAAATAGTTTTTAATAACAATACTGCTAAGTCCATCGTGAAAAATTATCGAATTGCGAATGTGTATTATATAAAAATGCGATTAAAGTTTAACAATGTACATACCTCTAACAATTCACATACAAACTTGGGTGTAAACCATAAAACAAAACCACAAGGTTAATCAAAAACAACGACCATACGTAATAAAGGAGAGAATAGGTACATTAAAAAGAAAACGAAGAATTAACAGTAGCAACGACAAAAACAGGTTAAAGAACACTTTCCGTTGTGGATTGGAGAGCAAGGAAAT
>AXCO02004583.1:0-20288 GCA_000473525.2 Anopheles melas | reverse complement strand
AGCTCCTGTGGGTAGGGCCAGGGTTAATACTCCGTTGTACATAATGTTCCACAAGGTGGGGCCAAGTACTGATCCTTGCGGTACGCCAGCAGAGATGGTAGCTATTTTTGTTCCCTCTTCCGTGCTATACTGTGTGTGTGTGTGTGTGTGTGTGTGTGTGTGTGTGTGTGTGTGTGACGAAATATGAGACCTGTGGCGAAGCCACGATGCTACTGTTTAAAGCAAAGTCTACGAAATCGGTACTGTCGATTAAGACACACGCCAGGTCGGCCGTCCGCTGCTGGAAGAGTGCTCCAGTGTGCTCCACCCGATGACAGTTATTGAATGATTTCAAATATTTACCGTACAATCGATACGACGCCAATTGCCGCCGAGGTTTGGATTACGAGGTCAGCCATTTTGTAGACAGGGAGTCAATGGGAGGATACAGCAGACGGCGGCTTCGGGATCATATCTAGCATTGTAGGCTAGTGGAAAATCTATTCCCAGTGCGTAGGCTTTTGCAAAGATGTGACGCTCGAAAGGGTAGTAATCCTCTACTGAAGCCGTGGGCAAACGGAATGCATAATGGAAAATCGGATAAATCAATAAACTTGACTCCCTACACTCGGGTGGCACTTGAGCTGTCTGATAAACGTCAACGGCCGTTGGGTTGTGCAAAGCAACATTGCGATTCCTATTGACTGGTGTAGTATTTCATCGATTTTACGCCCGTCTCGGAGCATTGAAGGTTGCAGTACTGCGTGGGTTAAGCAATTAAGATGCTTCTAGCATAAGGAATCTGGTGGAATTTACTGTTGTTCATAAGTATGGTTTAGGCAATCTGGGAACATGCTCGTTTTGTTGATGTGCAAAAGAAAGGAAAATCGAACTTTTTACCGAAAAATACAAATATTTAAACCCACTTTTCCGGATAGCAGATAGATCTAGGCCCGGAAAAGCATTATTCCGTGGCACCTTTCCTTTTAAAATTTCCAAGGACTACAAAAAATATAAAGCTTGCTACAAACGATTTTAGAGCACCATAGCAATCTCGGGAAAATGGGGATGTTTCCCCCTTAATAGATCGAGGTTGATAAATATGAGAAATCTCCAAAAAAGGACACGCGCCACACTAGTAAGAGATCATTATTTTTCCGTTTTTTGCTTACAAATGGTAAAGAAAACGGAAAGCAAAGAAAGAAAAAGGGATGACAAGAACATTTTCTTTCTCGGAAGCAATAAGAAGGCGACGAAATGATACAAGGATACGTTTCGCATTTTCACCCACCAATCATCCTCGCACCCCCAACACTCTGGCACCCCTCCACAGATTATTCGGGTATCGAGGAAAAATGGGTTTTCTAACTGGCGAGGGTTGTGTATCGTCCTTTTCCCCCGTTCAAACAGGGCAAATGGTAAAAATATGATGTGCGCCCGGCGTCACACCGAACTAATAATGTTTAATGAACTTCTTTCCGGCCTGCCGCACAGCGCTGGGGAGGGGCACAGAGCGGAAAGTGGATGATTATTATCGATATAATCTGCGACGTTCTGGGTGCCCGATTTGACATTTATTCGGAAGCGGTGAGCTCATTACGGCCACCATAATATAATGGGACTGGGGGATGTGCATAAGACACGGATTCGGAAAGGATTTGTCCCTGCTGCTGGTGTTCGATCGGGGGCTGCAGGTTGCTGAATCGAGCCGATACTATCTGTCTCTGTGTCAGTCAGCATTCCTTTTTCGGTTTCGGGTTGAACCGGTGCGGAATGGTGAAACGGATGAGAGTATGTCGTTTAGGAAGCAGATAAAAACGATGTAACAAAGGTTATGTTAAAAGCAAGTTTAAATGAAGATAAGTAATAACAAATAAACAGGAAAAAATAATGTTTTTCAATTGATGGTATAATATTCTGTGGCATTGCAATAAGTATGTTGAAACTTGCTTGAAATGGTTTAGAAAATATTCAATTCAAAATGGTACAAACATTACCAGCTAAATGCAATTCCATCAGCTTCATGCAATTCCCAAGCGCACTCATCTGACTCATAGTAAAACGTAAAATAAAACATTTAATTAACAAGTTGCTACAAAATCTTAATGCAGCGCTCTCAATTCTGCACCTTTAGCACATCAACGTCGCGTTTGAATAATTTTCCCGTCCGGGCGTACACTTACCTACTTCCGTACACAGAGGTAGAAAAACTCCTGGAAACTTTTTATCCCACGCAAGTGCAGTTTTGCTGCCGGCCTCATTACAGAATTCACTTTTCCGCTTAATTTGTCCCCGTAGTGGCAGCAACAGTAGACGGCTGCACAATGAACAGCTATGGAGAGGTCTCATATTTCACTGTCTCGTATTGCATTCTCGGTATTCTAATGAGAGTGATACGTACGCTGGTACGCTAGTGTACGTCCTCTTTCCATCGTCTGTCTGTTCTCTTCTCCGAGCTGCATGTCCTCCCATTCGTAAAACGAGCCGCAAAAGTTTTCTTTCCCACGTCCTCACAGCTCGGGGTGGACACTGGGTGGGAAGCTCTTGTATTCTTTTTCCAGAAATTGCACGGTACGCTTGCACAATCATAAACTTAGTGCATTATGACGCAGCAGGAGAAAGTACGGCAAAATGGAAGCAAGAAAAAATAAAGTGAAACGGGAACAAAAGCGCGAAGGATAGGAAACATTTTTTGCATATCGTGATCCTACTACCGTGGCTTTCAGTGTAAGCTTTCATACGCGATGGAGCAGCTGGAGTAAAATTATGAAGCATTAAGGGAGAAACAATATGATACAGATGAAGATATTCAATATTACTGCAAGGTGTGCGTTCGCCGCAACACTCAGCGAGTATTTAAAGGATTAGGAAGCATACATCATATTACTAAAGCTTGCGAATGCCAGTAATCTAATTGCTTCGAAGCTCTATCAATACTCGTATTGAGAAGCTAGTTAAACACAATTGCATGTGCAATACTTGTGCAACGTTCTTGGTCGAATGCAGTAAAACGATCTATTCCATAACTAACTAGATAACTAGATAACTAGATAACTATTCCATTAGGCCGAATAATTCAAACTACGTACTACATTCATAGCCCAAACCATGCAACCACTGTGTGTATGTTCCAATTTGTTACGGGCACAACACAGATCCGGCCCGTGAAGTATCTCCTAAGCACATGGAGGGTTTTTGCTTTTTATGATTTATGACTTAATTTTGCGAGCAACACGTGTCTCGCGTCGGCGTTGGTTGCTTTTTCCGACGATTCCTCCCTTGATAGTACGCCCTCGGTCCGGGGATCTGGGATGTTATGGTAACCATCGATATGGTTATTATGAAAGCCTTATCGACAACGCGCGGTACAGGACATCTTTCGAACGATACATTTCGGGGAAGAAACTGTTCGCTGCCTAGTTATGACTGTTTGGAGAGTTGTAAAAATCGCAACCCTCTACATTAGCTTCTTCCTATCCTATCGAATACAAACGCTCGGAGGGGAATTTTGAGTGTGAAAGTGGGAACAAATTGTATGGCTCTCACAGTTGGACTGTAGCGGAGAGGGTAAGAGGTAAATGGTATGATCTGTTAATTATGTACGCTTAATGCTGAACAAATCGGTCTCAGTTGTGGTGTTTAGATACAAACGTTTGGAATGGAATGGAAGCAGCCAATCAACGGACGGAAATCAATATTTTATCTGTAGTAATGACTTTTCAGCTGGTTGTTTTTTTTATTTATTTTTGTAATATTTAAAAACATAATTTAAATTTTCACGTTCATGTCAAACTGAGTGCTTCTTAACAGAAATAAACACATAGTGTAGTGTTTATTGTTGAGTCAGCAATTAAAAAAAAACGTTTCTGACTAATAAATACTCTTTGTCCCTTTTTATTTAGGACTATCAAGACAATAACAAAAACATAACCAGTGTTTGTTACGGAAGCTTCAATCACAAGATGATTCTTTACTAAAACCTTACTAATAATTATTTGACTTTTACTTTTGTAGGTTTCCCTTTACTCAGCGACGTTCGTTGCGATACTCTGCTAAGATCATTCTCGATGCAATGGCATTACAGAGTCAGAGTTGGTGACCCATCATAGGTAGTACGACTTGAAAACTATGAAATGGGATCAACCCTGACTCATAAACGGTTAAAGAAGCTTAACTATTCAAGCTCCTCTAAAACCATCCTTAGGTCCTGATAACATCCCGGGGATAGTAGTTACTTCCTGCATAAAGCTTTGGCATCACCACTCACTATTATTTTCAACAACTCGCTTCAATCTGGGTGTTTCCCAGTTCTTTGAAAAAAATCGTGGAATTTTCCGGTATATAAAAAAGGAAACAGATCTTCAATTTTAACTATAGATCTATTTCTATGCTAAAATACGGCCGAAGCCGTAATAATGTGAATCTAAATAAAAATCTATTTCTATGCTCTGTGCAGTCAGCAAATTGTTTGAGTTATTGATTCATAATAAGCACCTATTTGCTAGGCACTTCTTCTTCTTTTTGGCTCAACACACGTTGTCGGCCAAGGCCTGCTGCCTGTACCACTCTTATGGGGTTTACTTTCAATGACTTTTGGATTACCCCACCATAGCAGGATAGTTCGTCCAACGTATGGCGGCACGGTCTATTTGGGGCTTGAACCCATGACGGGCATGTTGTTAACTCGTACGAGTTGACGACTGTACCATGAGACCGGCTCATTGCAAGGCACTATTTACCATTTAAGACCACTACAACATGGGTTTATACCAGGTCGTTCTACAGTAATAAACTTAGACCAGTTTCTACATTACTGTTTTGAGAAGCGAGATAAAGGGATGCAAGTTGATACAATCTATACTGATTTTAACTCTGCATTTGATTGTGTTAATATTCAAACGTTAATCGCTAAACTTTCAAAGCTTGGCTTTCACTCAGGATTAATTAGGTGGCTTGATTCCTACTTGGTGCATCGCCCTGTACGAGTTAAAATAGGAGACAATTTTTCCGAAGAATTTAGTCGACCCTCAGGCGTGCCTTAGGGGAGTATTTTAGACCAATTATTATTTAATGTATTTATTAACAAATGCGAAACGAATACGAAATTATTTAATTTATTTATTAATGACTGAGTGTACTGTGCTTCTTTATGCTGACGATTTAAAAATGTATTACACAGTAAGATCTGCTAGTGACTGTCAACATTTACAAAACTTTCTTTCTACCTTTTATGCGTGGTGTCATGTAAATTGTTTGTCCATCAATGTAAGTTAATGTACTGTTATTTCATTCACTCGTTCTAGTGCTTCAATAACGTTCACATATTGTATTTCCGACTCTAGAAGCCTCTACCACGATCTGCGACAGTAAAGGATTTAGGCGTCTTACTTGACAATAAACTTTGTTTGGACTAACATGTTGGATCGGTAATAACCAAGGCTAATAGAATGCTAGGAAATATTTTAAGGACAAGCAGAATATTCCACGATCCACTGTGCTTAAAATCTCTGTATTGTTGTTTTGTACGTCCAATAATTGAGTATGCGTCAGTAGCTTGGTTCCCTGCACAAAAAACTAGAATGGACAGGCTAGAACAAAATCAAAAAAGGTTCACACGTATTGAGATAAAACGGCTTCCGTGGAGAAACACTGATAGTATTCCACCGTATAAAACTCGCTGTCATCTGTTAGGTTTGGAAACATTAGAGAACCGAACACTAGTTGCTCAGTGCATGTTTGTTTTTCAAGTACTGACTGGTCACATAGATGCACCTCAATTGTTGTCTCTTGTAAATTTGTACGTCCCAAGTAGAAGTTTAAGAAACAGACAATTTTTATACATTGACCATCGTTCTCGCTTGTATTGTGCTAGGAATCCTTTACTTTTGATGTTCAAAACGTTTAATTACTACTCGAGTGTAATTGACTTGTACTTTAATGTTACCAACTGTTTGCGACGCTTATGTAGCTTTGTAATGTATGCAAATGTAGCTTTATAAACAAAATGTTTATAGAACGACTCAGATAGAGCAGATAAAACGTCTATCTGTAATCAAAACTCGAGATACTTTTATTCGCTACCTCACATTGTGTAGATACCTCACATTTATTTTGTTGTATGTCGAGCTGTATATCAGCAGCTTTTCTTAAACACTTTTAATAATGCAACTAAAAACATAAGACCACAGGACACAAATAAAATCGGACAGCTTCTTGTCTGGTTCGTCTGTTTGGCACAGTATCAAACTGACCACCTATTTCTCGACCAAACTGGTTTAGGTTGACCTCCGTAACCCTTGTTTTGGCTGCCATCGCCACACGTTAAAGGTGTTCACATTTGACCAGTGCTCGAAATATGTATCAATACCGTACAAGAATTGCACACAGAAGAAACAAAAAAAAAACACGCGTTACGCAACAGAAACTCTCCAACAGACGGGGAAGCAGTTTCTTCACAAACCATAGTTGCTTTCAGTCTTTTAAATGTATAGATAAAAAAGCATCGTGTTATGGTGAGAAAGCGTAAGAGTGGGAAAAATAATAAACCGAAAGAGCAAAGTTTACGGAAGTAGTCTTTATGTGCCATGCTCGATTTTGTACCTAGGTTGGGCTGAGTAAGCCAACCGTCTAAAGTCAATTGACGTACAGACGACGAACCCACCGATGGGTTGATCGACATACTTTTGCCGCTCTTGACGCGATCGACTTTCACCCCGTTTTGTTGTGGTTTGCAATTAACCGAGGTAGACTGTAGAACAACAACTGCATCAGTTCATGGGAAGCATGGGAAGAAATGGAACGAGAGAGAAAGGTATCACACACTCACCACTTTCCACTCCGCTTACGTAATTCAGTTTTGCAATAGCGAGACAGGGAGGATGGGTGCGTCTGGCAGAAGGCGGCGCGAGAAAACAAGTTTACTTTCGTTTGGCTTCGAAGCACCGGGGCAAGACTGCTAGCTACGAGAGCTGTTGATACTGACTATCGTATGTTCCGTTCAAGCGAGAGTTCAAATTGATAGTTTCAGGTTATCGGTAGTTACGCATGGTTGATTCGCTCCAGAAGTTGGAACTAGGAGCTCGGAAAATTGTTACGCATTATGTTAAGAACAGTAAATTCAGCTTGTTCCGGTGAAGTTGCTACCAGCTTTGTTGCGTTTTCATGAATTGTGTGTTTATTTCATTCCATTTTTATGAGATTGGGATTTTACTCTAAAATGATGTCTCTCTAGCTCAAAACCACGCATACAATTTACAAGATGAATGAAGGTAATTCTTTTGCCTTGTTCGAGTTGTTTGCGCTTCTTGCAAGAGACATAAAGTGAAAGGCATTCAAACATCCTCTTCGGCACTAGAGATGGAGTGATTGACGCAACCGCTAAAAACTGCTGCCAAGACGGTATTTGTGTCAGTTGAGAGACAATTTTTAAAGGAGGATTCGTCTAGCAAGGGGAGCAGGTGTACAAAAATATATTTGCTTGGAGGGGATATCTTCAAGGTAGACGGATAAGCAACACGAGAGCATTGATGATGGCTTTAGCTCAGCGGTCTAGTGAAAGCCTTGTGGTTTAGATTGAATACTTTAACCTTTTCCATAAAAAAATAAATTTATATTGAATAGTTGCAAAAAAGGCAAACTCATCGACTGTTGAATCTATAAATTGTACTGTACAATCATTCAGAATGAGTATAAACATAACAAGAATCATCTGCTCTAAGCAAACTCATTGCCAGTTTGGGAAGGTAGTGTCACTTAAGAGTATGTTAGGGCAGCACGGCTCTAAACTTTACTACGAGTTGGTATTAAAATTTATAGCCACTTTATGCAAGCACTAGCCCCTCGTACAAGCCATAGGTTTGAGGGTTTGTAATAAATGCCTTTGTTGCTTTGTGTGTTAATTCGGTGTGTGTGTGCCTTTGAAGTAAGCGAAGGGGATACCAATTCCATTCAAAAAAGTAAGCAAAAAAAATTAAAATTCTTGTACCAAGATGATGTAGAACCTTTTGCCTTTCTGTCTCGTGTCTAGTGTCCTTCACGCAAGCAGTACCAAACCGTTGGCTCTATTCAACACAACACTGAGCTCACAGACGGCGGTCTGTGGGTCTCTAGACATTTGGCCCTATTGTTTAGTGTCTTTTGTGCGCTAAATTATGCTCCCATCACGTGGAAGCGCGAGTTTGCTCAGGCTTGATTAATGTTGTTAAAACGTCGGATCGTACATTAAAACCCTATCAAGCGTTACCGCACTGGGGCAAAATTGCATAATTGTAGCTTGTAGCTTCTTACGTGGCGCGGGAACGACGGCGTAGGGTCAGTGCGTTGTGCATGAACCATTGCTTCTATGCCAAGTTCATATTGTTGAACAAAATATCACACAAAACAATGTATTTTACTATCCATAATGCTTTCAAACATGAAATGAAAACGCATTTAAATTTTAACACATTGTTTATGCCTTCATTACATTCTTGTAATATAGCGTGAAAAAGAGCTCTTACCTTGTTGTATTTGTTCCATCTTAATATCATTCACATTTTATACGCCGAAGCGCCTGGCAAAGAAATGCCCTCCACATAGTTTTGAAAATGTCTCTTCAGCTCCTTGAGCAAGCTAGATCGTAGGCTACATTCTAAGAAATAAAGCATCCCTAGACATCTTGACCCCGAAAAAGGTAGGAATGAAAAGTGCACAGTTAATCGACTTACCTTCTACGGTGTGTAACAGCACCAACACTAGTCCTACGAGAAGCGACGTATCCCTGGCGTGCGACCCTGACCATGGCCAATGCCTGTGCGATGCATTGTTGCTCACCACTCCCCTCCTTCGATCTGGTAATACTTCCATTTCGCCATCCTCCATCTCCTCCTCCTCCTCCTCCTCCTCCTCCTCCTCCACCGACCAAAAGCACCGGGAGGACAATCGTGGAGTCCTTGCGTTTGGTGGCGGCCCTAGTGCCTGCTCCATACGATTCTGACCACAACTACCACTCTCACCGTCGCTCACTTGGATGCGTTCACTTGCGGCGACAGGATCTTCCCCGGCCCGCCGTTGATGGCGCGGTTTTTCGCGACCCAAAATGGCCGCCATCATTCGTTCCGGATCGTTCTCCGGTTCGTCCCGCGCTCGACCGACCGTGCTGAGCGGGAGGGGGGGGGGGGCAGTTGGGTTGGGAGTGCTGCAGGATTGTACTGCTCTGCTTTTACACGCGACTGCTTCACTTTTCCAAAATGGCGGTCAACAGCACATGACGCTGGGAGAGTAAGCTCGGCGGACGAACAAGTTCACTTACTCCGGACGAATGTTCTCGATGGCTGAAGGATGCGAGTTGCGTGCACTTGTGAAACCGCAGAAACCAAGATAGAAGAAACAAATAAACGCAAAATGTATCCAACTAAACAAAAGAAAAATGGACAAACAAAAAATAAACAATTACTTCACTAGTTTGAAATCAATACAGGATTAGGTTAAATTGAACACTCATTTCGCTTCATTGAACAAACTAATTCACTGCTCCACATCATCCCGGTGATAATGACGATTGTATGCGTTGCTATTTGTGCGGCTGTTCGCAAGCAAATCTTCGATGTTAATCGTTGTGTCGTTGCGACATCGAAAGGGTGACTCTGTTCACACTTTCACGCTTTTCTTTCAAGCTTTTGCGTTGCACGATTGCACTTTTGCGCGAGTTGGACGTGATATGGAAGCAAAGTTCTGTTTTCCAAAACTCACAGCCAGAAAACTTTGCACACCGCATGCTATGATACACTTTCACTGGGTCGTTATAAGATCCGCCTGATGGTTGGTTAAACTGGTTGAACCGCACCCACTAATCGTACATTTTTTGCATAGGGGGGGAGTAGGAAAATTAAGTTCAAAATAAATTGGACAAACGGAAAACAAATAAACGAAACCAAATCAAACAGTTAAAACTAAACCAAAGCGTTCGCGTGCAGCGTAGAATCGTTTCAACTTCACTATATCAGCATCATGGCAAACGTTTCTGCACTTTCAGAGATCAGCACTGAAAGAACTGAGTTGGTGTGGCTGCCTGCCCTGTCCTCGCGGGTCCTGCAGGACCAATTACTGATGAAGCCGGTGAAGGAGGAGTGGTCGCTGGCCGTCCAAAGACACAGGCACAGGTGTACGGCGTTGCTATGGTCGGATATGTGTTTTATCCAGCATTGTAGTAATCCGGGTAACAAATCCCGGAAAATCTAAGCACACATACAAACACAATGTTTGCCTACTCCCTTTTCGAAAATTCTGGAGTAAATTGAAAGCCTATGGTGGCATACCAAAAATGGCAGAAAGCTTGGGCAAACTTTTATTTTTTAAATCGCAGCACACACAAAAACGCACACACACAAAGTCACACACAATGCACACGTGTTTGATGGGACAGGGAGGGGAGCAGTGTGTGGGAGTTGGGGGGCGCTTTAAACTTTTGTACAACCCGAACTAACCAAATCGAAAAAAAAATTCTGCACCACTGCAAGAAGGAGTACGCTTTGCTGAGGAGGCTCTGCTGGTGCCGCGTGTGTCCGTTCGCCAGGGATTTTCGTCTCGGACTGGGGTAGTAGTGTTTGCGTTCGCGCACAGCAAGCCGCCGCGCCGGAATCCGTGACACGACGACTACGACGACGATGACGAGACGACCGCAACCATGGGTAAGAGGGGAGCACGAGATGCAAAAAAGAAAAAAAACAACTCCCATTTGCTCCCCTCCGAAGCGAAAGGTGTGCTTCGGATGGTTTCGATCTCTCGCATGCTCCATTCACCGGTGCGAGCCGCCGAAAGGGAAAGCCGAATCGTTCGCTTTCCTTCACTCTACACGCTCGTGGTTACTCTCTTTCTCTCCGTCCCATTCGTAACGTGCCAAGATGGGGGAGCTTTTGAAATGGTAGCCTATCTGGGGGTAAGGAGGACTGTAAAAGAGAGGGACGGAAGAGCTTCCGGCAGGGGCGGAGTGTCTGGGGAAGGGATGAATGGGACATGCGTACTGCGACGAATGGTTAGTGTGCGTGCCCATCGTGGGGAGCAAGCAACCAGCGTGCTGTGTTGGCTGTTGCGTGCCGGGGAGCCGCACATTTCTCACGGCAGCCATCTTTGGCTCACTTTCGATAGGACGTTCATGTGGATGTGTGCGTCTGTTTTCAGGACGGGAAAAAGGATGCTTATGCGATTGGTTACATCCATTTACACTAGCGGACAACTCGTTGTTAACAGCGTATACAATACCAAATATGTTGTAAGCCAGCGAGGGTATTCTTAAACTTGGTTTAGTAAAGAAATAATTAAATATTTACCAATTATATCTATGCCAATGGCAGAAAAAGAAGAAGATAGGAATTCGAATGTATTGTTGTTTTAAATTTCAAACCCTGTTTTCGAATATAAATAAAATTAATGTAGAAAGTAAATTAATATTCCCTTAAGATTATTCGTTTGAAGGCACTTTGAAAGCATTGCACGAATCAGTATGGACAATAATTTGGATTCGATTAGGATTAGAGATTTGTTGATTTGTTTTTAATTTTAATTAGAAAAATTTAGTTGAATAATTTCATCTTCACCTGTTATAATTCGGTACCAAACTGTACGGCATTTGATCTCTCTCTCTCTTTCCGTTGAATCGCGTCAAAATTGTTGATTCTCGCATGGTTCGGATGTTTTGTGAGAAATCATTGGAGAGCCGACAAAACAAAAAAGACCAAACATGGAAAGTGAATCCACACGCGCCGTTACGCGCATTTTCTACACACTTGCCAACAGGCATCCGACCAGTTCACTTCGTGGAATGTGTTGTAGTTGATTTTGCTACACGATCTCTGCTCAGGTGGTGGTATTTTGTTTTCAACCTTAAAAGCTAAATAAAGCCTTAAACAATGCCTTCATCGCCGTGAGTGACATTTCCGCCAAAGGTTAATTAACAATTCAGTTTTCTAAATGTTATCATCATCGCGAGCTCGGTCGCTATCGCCATCATTCTACTGACTGGTTCGTAAAATGGTTTCATTCAAACCATTTATGCGATGTCGTGAGAGAACCTTAAACCTGAGGAATGGTAGTACGCATGTCGGGGTATGTATTTACCTTCCCAAGCCGCGGTTTTGCCAGCCGTTGTGGGGAAATGTGTGTTGTTGGGGAGATTGTCATTTTTTTATAGTTTGTACCTGTGCCGTTTAAAAGACGAAAACAAGCACGTTGAATCAGTCGTTGGTGTTGGTTTCGAATAAGTGAATAATTTATTCACTTTATTTTTATCTTTATGCTGAGTGTTTAGAGGCATCGGAATGTTGTGACAAAAAGTGTATTGAAATTTATTTCCAATTTTTCATCAGCTCCCTCTGTCGACTGAAACCATTCGGTGCATGCGCACAAGAACAGAAAGCCATTGAACTTTTAATCATAGAATCAGTTGTTAATAAATTACAATAATTTGTCTTTTTTTTCGGAATTTTTATATTACTGTTAATTTTGTGTCGACAGTTTAACAATTCCTTGGTAAACTTTCAAACAAATACTCCTTCCGAACAATTACGGCGGTTTTCCTACACACCACCGTTGAAGTCACCGGTCGGTCGGTCAGTTGCTGCGAGAGAATAAACGGTATAATGAGAGTGCGAGTTCCATGGAGCGATACTACATGTTTGATTCAACGGCTATTTGAAGCTGCAAGCACGCACAATTCGGTGTGCGATAGTTATGCAATGGGATTCAGCAACGTGATCAGTATCCATATGCGACCCACATTACAAATCGATAGGAGACCGCACATGAAAAAAATGCAACCACCAAAGAAACAATTATGTAACACCAGAAGTGGATGTTTCAGTAGCTGAATAATGTTTGTCGTTGTTTATTTAAAGGTCATAAAAGAGTGTCCGTATTGATGTCGAATGAAAAAAAAACATAGTTTTTTTTTAATCTAACAGGATCACAGGACGAAAATATTTATGATTATTTTCGTATGTATCCACTTGACAAATATGTCTTGATTTATATTTGTCCTTGTATATAAGCGTCATCAAATGAAGAACAAAAAAAAATCATTGATTATGTTCGAATTCGGCTGACGAACAGTCTGTCTTTGAAAGATTTTAGCGAGATGTTAAAGTCGAATAGTGGATAAACCTCATGGAACGATCTGCATATGGATGTCCTGATCTTACGATGCTGCAGTAGATAGCCTTAAGACATATGGGGTCTTTACAGGGTTTTTCAGGGATGCTCATAGTCGTGGGACACTTTCTTGACACTCTCTTAAGGAAAATTAACTTCATGTGTTGGGAATAGGACTCTATAGGGACACATCCAATAAGAACATCACCCATTTGGACACATCCAATAGTAATTTCTAATGAGCCTGTCAAAAAAGTGCTATAGAGTCCAATAAACGTCACCTAAAGCTCATTTCTCCAAAAAAAAGAAGCAAGGAAGTGTCCAGCTACAACTAATGATAAGCTATGAAAACCCCTGTAAGGTCTTTGGCCTTACGGAGTTGGTTGTAGTGGCTGATCAGTTGGTTGTAGCGGTTGATGACCTCTTGAGTGTGACGGACAAATGTTAGTTTCGTATCCAACACAACATAAAGTTCCTTTACATACTTAGAACACTCAATACCAGTTTCTCCAATGTTACAGCTGTTACGAGTAGCATTGCGAGATCGGCTAAATAATATGACGACTACGGGTACACCGGTGGTAACAGTTATTTAAATGCTACTGGTCAGCAATTCTCTACCGGTTGAAACCCGTTGATTTACAAAGAGCCTGACCCAAAGTAGAGCGGGATATGCTGTTCTGGAATTTTACATTTCTATTTAACCAGGTTGTTTAATATGGTTATTTTGGGTTTGTAGAATCAAAAATGACTATTCCAGTCTTGTTAAGCATTAAAACACATTTAAATTCTAAACTTATGATGTTATTCTACAACTGCGTTATAAAATAACACTTTTCAAAGCAGTCATCGGGTGTTGTAACGAAAAGTAACGCCTGTTTGTAGGTTTAGCCAAGACAACAACCCATTCGAACTACAGTGCGTAACAAAACTGCAACGCTGCAGAAAGATTAATTATTACCAAAGATTTTTTAAAATTATCAAAGATTTATTTAAATAAAACGCAACATATTTACAATTGATGCGAAATAAAGCGACAAAGATGAACAACACGGAACAATAACATTTTATCCATTATTTATGTTTTCCCCCGACAACTTTGCATGTAAAACTGACAAAGCAAACTGGTCTCACTTTTCGAACATGGCTGTGACTTGACATTTCGAATGAATAATAGCAACAACAAAACAAAAACAGTTTTAGCAGGTTTTACATTCGTTCACTTTGTTACATTCCCTGCAGTCATTAAAAGTGAGTCTCCGTTAACATTAGCATAGCATCGTTCTTGATGGAGTGTCTCTTTTTCTGCACAAGTTTGCACATGTTCACACAAGTTCGTACGATACACGGTTCAAATCACGCTTGTTGGTGAAAGATCATACAGCAATAGTAGGAACAGGTTTGGTTTAATCCAACGGCACTTAGCTGCGCGGTCTGCTTGGGAGTTTTTTTTTTGTTGTTGTTGTGTGCCCTCTCGCCCTGTTCATTGTCTTGCTGGTAGTTCGCGACATCGGTGGGCTGCTGGGCTGTGTTTGTGAATGGAAATGATGCATAAAGCATCATGAAGCGGACCAGCAGCGGTGGTCAGAACAGGGCAACAGTGGTAATAGAAATTGGTTCGTCTTAAACAGTGGTTCGGTTTATTTCGACGTGAATTGCTGTGAAAAAGTGTGTTTTTTTGGAAAGAGCAGCAGTTAAAAAAGCAAGGAATCTATCAAATAGCCAATAGAAACATCACCAGCTACGGAACATACAACAGGTGAGACAAAGAGAAAGAGTGAGAGATGGACAGACAAAATTCCCTTGCAGTTCAATCGCCCGTACACCGTAACGATGCTGTGCGATTCCTATTGTTTTGTTATTGTTGTGACGCGTACGAACGAACGTTGCTAGCCTCTTTGGTACAGGTGACTCATCACCCATGTTTTCTCAACGGTGAAACTCGAACTTGTAGGCTGCAAGTTCTTTGCAGCATTGTAAGGGCCCGATGCGTAGGATGCATTCGCTTGTGGGACATTTGTTAAATTAGACATGTGTATTTGTGTGTATTTCAATGTGTTTGAGTAGATGTGTGCGAAAATGTGCCCAACGTAATCAAACATCCAACAAGCCTTATTTTGTGCCCAATTTCATCTTTTACCTCGCCAAGCCAAGGTAGCCAGGCACAGCAAACAAAACGTAATACCTGTGATAAGAAGCAGGTGTGCTCGAGATACGCGCTGGGTGAGACATTTTGCAAAGCAAGCCACGCGGTATGTGTGCAGGTGAATGTGCTGCGGTGGTTAAAAATGCGCTCACTAAAAATGAACTGAGAGAAAGTTCTTTAAATCTTTTTTTTTTTGGGCAAACATGATCCACCGTGTGCGGATCATTTTTGTACCCTTTTTTCACAGTACCCCTGACAGGCGTATGGCCCTTTAACCGGGCACACCAGCACACATAAGTGGTTCCTTTCTCTTTGGAAGATTTATGCTGCTGGAAGATGAACAAAAAAAAAACGCAACGAAAGTTTCCACTGAACGTCTGTGCGATTGTTACAAGTGATGAAGAGAAGTGTGAGGAGTGCATTTTTGAGTCGGTAAAAAAAAAACAGAGCTGCATTCTGAAGCAGTATTCGGAGCATGTTGCAATAGCTGATGTTCCGTTTTCGTAGTGGTACAATCGAGCCACAACACCGGTTGCTTTAGCAACGACTCATGCTTGCGGTATGCGCTGTACGGTTAGGGTTGTTTGCATACAATACTCGGTATGAGGTGTTTATGATTGACATTAAACAGGTGGCTGCAGTACTACTACCTATAAGTTAACAGTAGTTTGATAGACGATTGAAATGGAAAATTCCATTTTCGGTTTACATGCTAATCGCCTGTAATTCCTTTTCTTCACACAGCTTTGGAACGGTCCAGAAACAAAGACGTCGCCCGAGCAACAGTACGTCAGCATGTGGTACCGCCTTTGTGTACATTAGACACAGTAGATCCTTAAATGTACATTGCGCAGATTAAAACGGGTTTGCGTGTACCGTGGGTTGGCTACAATGTTTTTTTTTTATATTATCAATAGAGCCAAGAACACGCCATCCCCGCAACGCGGCGGACCAGACAAACTAAACGCCAACGAACGGTCGATTGGCGTAGTGGTCTTCGCACCAGGACACGCGCATATGATCACGCGGTCCGTGTGGGTTGTTGTGCAGGTTTCCGCCTCTAAACGAACCACATTCGGTCATTGAATAATTGAGTAGTTCAAGCTTGCGGCTGCGGTGAACCTACAACAACTGACCACCCCGACGCACTTTTTTCGTTTCTCACTGTCTTTCACATCAAGAATATGCCAATGTCGCCAATAAATGCCCACCCGAAGCACGTACGTTTGATGAAATGTGTTTGTTTTTGGAGTTTGCTTCCGCCACAATGGCCACGGACCCCGGGTACTGTGTTGACATTGGATGATCATCGGTTTGAATCGGTGACTTCATCGCCAGTCTGTTGAATGCTGTTCGCTAAGCAAGATAGGCGTCGAATGATATGAATGTGAGTAAAAGTGCAACCTGAACTTGATTCCAATAATATTATCTTATCTTGCTTTGCAATTCTATCGGATGCTTTGAGGCACTTTTTGTTTGGTTTTGCAATAAAAGGAAGGCCATTGGAAAAATGATTCACTCTGAAACATGCAGATGCAAGCAAAACAAGAGATTAAACAGCTGTTGAATAAGTTGGAATGCTATTACAATTACACAAATTACAACAATTACAACAACAAAATACACGGTTTTCAACGTTTTTTTGGTTGATTATCGTTTTTTTGTGGCTTCCCATATTTATTAAATCGTGCCCTCGATTTATTGGGCGTAACTCAATTGTATTGCTATTCAATCGGTAAATGTCAATATAATGTGGGAACGATCCAAAAATATATAGAAAACGATGCACAAATCGTGAGACAAACTCAAACAATTAAGGGAACTGACCAATAAATCGTGGGTCTAAAAATAAATAAATTAAGGGAACTGACCAATAAACCCTGTAATATTATTTTATACGCACTTAAACTTTTTTTTAAACTGTTCATATTGACCATTAGCGTGATTAATAATTGGTTGTTTTAATGAACAATTGTTTTACTAGACATTCTATAGGTTATATTGCTTGCATCTGAACCTAATCGGTTCATCGAAAATGATCTTTAAATAGATTAATCATTGTATCGCTTGGTCAATTCAGGTTTTTTCTCCCATTCAGCAAATGGTCTTATTGGGAGATCAACAAAACTTAGACAGTCTGTGTTGAACGACCCCTAAATTGGTCAAACCAATTGCTCAAACAGATAATTTGCCTAAAAACCATAACATATATAAATCATAGCAATACATAAATAAACAGAAATTACTCAATTTATAAATGAGATAATTATTTTATTTATTACTTCTTCTTCTTCTTCTTCTTCTTTGGCGCAACAACAGTTGTCGGTCAAGGCCTTCCTGTACCACTAGAAGGTTTGGCTTTCAGTGACTTATTGATAATCCATAGCAGGAAAGCCAGTCCTACGTATGGGGGCACGGTCTATTGGGGGCTTGAACCCATGACGGGCATTTATTACAGTTAACTAAAAACATCGTAAGTTGGCAATTGTTATCTGCGAACATTTTGTACTGTGCAACTAGTATCGATCAACTAATTCTTAAAATAGTCTCTTTGTTCAATTTTACCAGCAAGCATTCACCTCTATTTGCTCTTTGTTGTTTGTTCTTATCAGTGTGTAAAAAACTTTAAAACAATTAGAAAAAAAAAAAACTATGAGATTTACTGATGCCTAACTGGTTGACTTTAATTTCCATCACTGCAGGAGTTTTGAAGACGTTTCGCCAAATAAAGCGCAGCAGGGACCCTTTTTTCTGTAAACTGGACATTGAGTACCTCTCCCGCCTAGCATCCCCGTAAAAAAATGGACATCTCGCAAACATCCCCTTCAAGACGTAGCAGCATTCCGATACCGAAACGGAAAACATCGCTCCACCTGTACATTGCCGGTGGCGGTGGTTCATCTTCAAACTCATCGTCGAACGTCGGTTCGGCTTCGGCTTCGATAAATGACGATGAACCTTCGTTCACGCGCAGCATCCTCGGTTCATTCGTACAAGCGGATTCATCGCCCGGTGGCGTTGGTGTTGCGGGTGCAGGAAGCGGCACAACGGCCAGCACGCCGTCCGAGTACGTTCAGCTAAAGGAAAACCACAACCGACTGATGGAAAAGTGCGAACATTGTAAGTGTTTTAACTTTGCTTTAGCACCAAACAATCCAAAGTTTACGTTGCATTCTTTTTTTTTTTCAGTGACCAAACGCAACGCCCAGCTTGAAACATCGAACGAACAGCTCAACTACAATGTAAAGCAACTCGTTGGAGATCTGGAAAACTCGCAGCGTGTACTAACGGACTTTACGGAGAAAAACCGGCGCTTAAGACGTAAGCTATCCGAAATCATTCCTACACCAGCGCCCGGCGAGGAAGGTGGCACCGTTGACGCGGTAGAGAGCGATGACGAGGGGCCAGATGCTTTGCCGACTCGTACACCGGATTCGGGGTCAGGTGCAACCGGAACCACGGTGGGCGCTGAGCCAAGCGGAAAGGGTACCGAGGTGGACAGTTTGCTGAATGAAATGGAAAAGCTCAAGTCCTACCTGAACAACGTGGAGCTACAGCTGTACGAGGCGAATGAAAAAATCTCGGAACTGTTGGAAAATGTACGCATTTTGAACGCAGCGTTTGGAGTAGCATCCAAGCAAGCCGTCATTGTTTAATCTATTTTTCTGCGTACTATCTGTCTCCCTCATTAGAAGCAACAGTACGAGGAAACGAATCGGAAACTGCGAGAGGAAAATGCGGAACTAAACAAGGTGGCCCGGCTAATGTCACGAAACATGCTGGAATCAATCGATACTAGTAAAAGGTATGCGAAATTTGTTCAATAACCCTTCAAAAAACATGCTCGGGAGCTGTTTGATGCAGCAGTAATAATGATGGTTGTTCGTCGTCTATTCTAGGTTGGAAAACTCGTTCATTCAGGTGCAACGCGAACGTGACCACTTGGTGCGTCAAAATCGCGATTCTGTCGACTCGAAAACAAGCACAAACGAAGAGATTCAAAAGATGCGCTCCGAAATTGAGCTGCAGAGGAAAACGTACGAGGCACAGTTCATCGAATATGTGAGTAAATGCTGTCCAACTTCCAATAAGACAGACAGCCTGTATTATAACCGTGCTGTACGGCTTGTAGCTTATTATTATTGACTGTAAATTTGAAACCAAACAAAAATCGGTGATTGGATTTGAAAGAGATTGATGTACATTGTCTAATAGCTTAATTCAGTTACTCGCCTATAAAACTTACTAATTTGTCCATAAATTCAAACAACCCACTTATGAGAAGCGCAAACTTTGCATCTTCAAAATTTTAAGAACTTTACTCGAAATTTTCCTTCACTATTCCAATATGACTTTTGGCCAATAGAGTTTGGAGGGAACGATTTAAAAATGTTTATACGAAAATTCCTTGCGTTCACCGTTCCCGGAGGTCACTGCATAGTTTCTCAGTGTGGTTGTTGTGCATGTGTGTGTGTGTGTGCGTTTACCCAGAAAGACATTTCGCTCGCATGGCGATACTTATCTGGCGATTACCTACTTCCATGTCCGGCCTGCAGAAAAGTCTCATGAGCGAAGAGCACGAGCGCAAGACGAACGATCAGATCGTTGCCCTTGAGCTGGAGGTCGAGGGGTTGCGGCAGCAGCTGGACGAAGCGCTGCAGCGGGCCGAACGGGCCGAGGGCGAGGTGCTAGCGCTACGACAGCAGCTCCGTATCAGCCGGCTGCGAGAGTGGCAAAGTTCTGCCAGCCCGGGCTCCACGAACATCGTTGGAATTTCCGAAGTTCTGGACAGTGACGATCCGCTGGTGTCGCTGCTAGGCCAGTGCAGTCTGACTGAAGGTTCCCCGGCCGGGACCTCTTCCCATCTCTCACACGTCGCAACCAATGTACCTGCACAACCACCTTCCCTTCCACCACCACCACCGCCACCACCACCACCACCACCACCACCACCGCTACCAGCTAACAATTTCGCTAACAGCAAGCACCTAACCTCCACCGGGACGGCTGACGGCTACGACCGGGCGCTTGGCTTAAGCGA
>KI920486.1:12742-27547 GCA_000473525.2 Anopheles melas | reverse complement strand
GTGTGTATGTGTGTCTTTGTGGCGACATCATCTTGACAAGTGGCATTGCTTGTTTCGGTGTTTCGGACCCATAAGAGCGAACTACTGTACCTTCCCGTTTTCCTTTTCCTTCCATGCCATTTTCCGCCTCCAACCCTTTCCCCACCATCCCACGCCCGATCGAAGGATCAATGCGAAGGTGCAAGGTGTGTTATGTTTACAACTCTCCGCTGTACACACCTGTATATGTTTATGTTGATGTGCATTAAGCTGGACGTGACCGAACGCTCTGGGTGCTGGCGTGTTCGGGCTTGGCCATGGGGAAAACTCGGCATCACCATCGCCTCCTGTACGATGTTATAGCAGTGTGTGTGTGTGTGTCTGTTTTTTGTATTTTCCATGGGCAGTGCAGCAGGATGCAGCAGGCGTGCAGCAACCGTACGGTGTTTGTGTAAAGGCCGGCGCACGGCTGAATGCTGTGTCGCGGCGCGTGCCAGCTGTGCCGTGGCAAAACGGGAATCAGTGTGTGTGTGCGTGTGTGTGCGCGCGGCATATAACCAGCACAAAGTGGAGTGGCACCAGTAGCAGCAGCAGCAGCAGCCGCAGCAGTACCCTCGATAGTGCAAGGCGCCGCGGACCAAGCTGCACCCAAGGCAGCAACCCGGAACGAATCTCAGGACTTCAATCAATCAAGCGCCCCCGGGGTGGAGGAGGGTGTGTGGCCCGTTCATCGTCGGAGCGTACGTGTGTGACCATCACAAACACACACACACACACACACACACGCACATACACACACGCACGCACGCACGTACATATACACTTATACATACACTCATTCGCGCGGTTCGGCCCACCTTTGGGGCGCAATATCCTGTCCGAGCCGGCGGGCCCCACGAAGGAACTGCTGCGCCGCATGCCGGAGGTGTACTGAAGGGGGGAGGCGAGCCGTGCCTAAGATGCTCGCCCGCACCTTGCCACAGGTAAGTGCAACGGCGAACCCTTCCCCGGCCCTACCTATACCGGTATCGAGAGGCAGCGAGCTCCAGCTCTGTACTCTGTAGTGTTGATGTAAACATTCCCGCTGACAGTGTGTTATGGGGTTGCATGGGGTAGAAATTCTAAACAACGTGGGTCAATCCATACTGCGTGTTGTCGTACTGCTCGAGTCGATTCGAGCAGCTGCACACGGCGCTCCGTCCATTGGGCATTCCAGTTGGTGGTGTTGATCTGCAGCAGCTATGGTATCTGGATGTTGAATAGTGCTACATAGGAATGCTGCATAGAAGCGGTATCTATTGAGCATTGCAAACATTTAGGCGCAATCCATCTGTGTCCACAACACTTGATGCGGATCGCGCAGGCACCAGGCACCAACATCTTTCCAAAAACCTAAGTAAAAGCGTTGCGATTTGTTATTTCTCGGTTTCATACCTTTTTGTTTGGTGGTTGTGCCACTGTGTGTGCCGCAATCGCCTAAATGTATGCACAGGAGTGCTATTGAGCGTTATTCGAAAGGAATTTACTCCCATAATTGTATCTGGCTTCCGTAGCCTGCACAAAATGCTTAAGCCTAGACCTACTCCTAGCCTTGTCCAGAGCACCAGAAATCATTCAGAACTTTCACTCAGAATCAAAGAAACTAAGAAAGTCATTTTGTTTCCATGAACATCGTTTGAAAGGTAATCTTCCAAAATACCTTGCGACCAAACTTCCGTCAGTATTACGGAATTTTGTTGCCATGGCAGACGAAGACATGCGTGCATGGTTTTAAGATATACCTTCGATTTTTCTCAGCTCCTCCACAGTTTTCCTGACAAAATTGTTGGAGTAGAGCTTCGGCATCATGTCGGTCCAGAAACTCTCAATGGGACACAGCACAGGGAGATGTTGGACGCTGGTTTGAAGGAAGTCGTATTGAAATTCCTCCAAAATTCGCTTTAAATGATTGCATTGAGCTTTGGCGTCATTGCCTGCCGCTGCGAAACCAGTGGTCGCGATTTAGGCTTTCGTATACGTTTGTACATGTCACGCGGGTACTATTTTACTGTTTGGCCGGTTGCACTGACCTCTCCGGCCAGGTGAACTAAGCGATGTAACCACTTGTCCCTCGCCCTTCATTTTGAGCTTTCTTTGGAGTCTGAAGTCTCTCAGGGTCATTGGTATTTCGGAACAGGGTTTTTTTTTCGATGCTCTGATTGTCAAGAATTTGGAAATGCCGGAATAGGTTAACCAACATCTGCAAACTGCGTTTCGTCCGCGGTGTGGTGCCTTTCTTTGATCACGCACGCTTCTAAACGAAGTTGCTTCACTTTTTTGGCCATCAAGGTTAGAGTTCGACAGAGTAGAGGTGTCCAATTTTGTCTGCTGTTTTATTCGATACTATTATACAATTAAAAAAAAGAAAAGTACAATTAACGTTTCGTTAGCAAGGGTGAAGATATACACAATGTTTGTCCATTTTTTTTTTCAAATGAAAAGTTATTTCTCGTTGGGAGCCATGCAATGATTTCAGACACAATCGATCATGAAACATGTGGCTAGTCCGACTGATAAAGCCTAAAGTCCTATTTGCTTTGTTGCTAATGGTATCAGCAATGTTGATCTAGACTATGTTTAGAATTCACTAGAATATCTAAATCTAATACTGATTCTGAACGAAGAAGTGTGACGTTCATAAGCTTGTAGTTTTGTGTCTTGCTGCGAGAAATGGATATTGTTGTGCATTTTCTGACGTTTGACAGATAACACATTAGCACCCCACCAAGGATGGAACAGTGAGACAGAGTACTGTAGTTGTAAACAGGCTCTACTATTTCTGATTGCAGAGTACAAACAGTCTGGTACTGCTCTAAAGTCATTGATAAAAACATTAAACTTCAATAGACCTAAATACTCTTCCTTGCGGGACACTTGCGAGACATTACAGTATTCTGGCGAGATCCTACCTCCTATCTTGACCATTTAGGTAGGATGGTGTAGGTAAGAGACGACTCATTTGACTAGATCTCAACGAACGTTAAACTTTCAGTAGCTTGTGACCCAACGTAAGAATACCTGTTTACCGGAATGATCAAGGTGCGACGTCAGAAGCTGTAGATTGGCCAAGGTAGAAGCCATATTGAAGTGGAGTCAAATGGTGCTTCATACCTCAAAGTGAGTGTTGCTGAATCAGTATTTCATTACAGTTTGCTGCAAGCTCTCGGCAGTCCTTTTGCTTGGTGGGGGGAGAGGCTTTTTGCCGCAGTTTTTATAGCACCGCTTGACGTAAACTCTCCACCGCTGTCTCGTTCAATCCCTCTCCCCTTTCCCCCCTTTTCCGGATGGGGACTGTTGACTGGTCCGTCGTTAGCAATTGACCAGCGCGGGTATAATTTATTTTTTATGCAAATAATCCAATCGAAACTGGCGAGCATGTGCTTGTGACTGTGTGTATGTGTTCCCTTTTATTACCCTCGCCACTACCACCCGCCGCCCAGGACACCCATCCAATTGCTGATTGACATCGTTCGGCGTAGCCAAACAGATCGATCGCAATGGCAAAACAGTCGAAAAACAATGGGCAAGCTCGCGGCAAAATGTGTTTGTATTCGGGACCTGATGGGAAAGGGGGGGGGGGGGGGGGGGTTTTGAGCGTAATGGGGGCAGAAAGGAAATTTGCAAGAGACGTGTTTGCAAAACACAAATACCCAATACGGGCTGGACTTGCACACGGTGGGAGGGGGGTAGCGCAAGCCTAGCAAAGAACAAAAGAAAAGCGGCAACCGAAAAATCGATCAAACATACAATATTTTCCATACACGGGTCCGGCATTTGGCAGACGGGTGTGCACAGAACGTCATGCATATATTTAACCGTGCCATGACCACTCACACACACACACACACACACACACACACACACACACACACACACACACGTGGCAATGGTGGTGGTGGCAGGCGGCCAGGTGGACTGGAGTGGAAACAACAACAACAGCATTGATGGAAAATTGCAGCCAGGGCAGAAATAAACTGAAGAGGGGGAAATAGCACCTTGCTCCCGGTCTCCAGGGTCCCCTGCACCTTGCTACTGGCTGAGTGTGATGGAGGGAAGGACAGATTTTATGTGCTTTTTTCATGTTGAAGTTTAAAATGTGTTTTCTCTGCAAAAGCTGCTTCCCTTAGGTAGCGTGGTGGTGGGACTTTCTTTTTAACGATTGCTTTGAAACGTTGTACACCCTGTAACCGACTGTTCATTATAAATTTCATGCCCGACGCTCGCCAACTTGACAAGTGCCCACGTAGGGGGGCACGTGACCCCACACCCGTGACGTCACACACACACACACACATTCGCTTCGGGTACCATTTTTTTGCAGTTTTTTGTTGCATCCCAACGTCCCTTGTGTGTGATTTAAACACTCCCTCCACCCCCTCCCCCTTCCCACCCTCCCCCAAAAAACCCATCATCAAGGAGAAGGAGGGGCGGAATGTACCTTGCGGGTGAGACCGTCTGGGCAGCGCACCCCAGTGTTTGTGCCAACACTTTACCGTAATTGCATTAATAATTCGTCAGTGTGAGCCGTGCTCACCAGGTTGTAATACAGCGAGAGCGAGTCAGGAGAAGGTGACCTCTACGCCCCCTTCCCGGGCCGGGCTGTGACGGTCGTGAAATAGTTCTAAAAAGTACGACCAGCCCCGGCAAACTGTACCTACCGCTTTCCCGGTGGAGCTAAAGAAAGTTGCCGTTCTTTTATTTTGTTTTATTTTTGCCTCCCCCTTCACTAACTTGCACCGTTCCGAGTGCCGTCCGGTCAACCATGTCCTGATGGTGATGGTGTGCCCCGAAAACTTGCTCCTATTGGATTGGCTTGTTGACGCTCCCTGTTGTCCCTCTGTTTGTTTTTGTGTAAGGTCCTTGCGCACGCACCAAACAGTCAGCTCGTTTTCAATCGTGGCAAGGGAAAGGGTGCAACAAGTTGTGTTGTGAATGGGACGGTGGAGATAGGTAAACTTTGACCGTCGGTAACATACCGACCGCGATGAACATTTTCTGGTGCCGTGACCAGGAGAGTAAACCAGATGATTAGATAATTCCAAGTACCCTTCAATAGCATTGAGCGTTCACGTTACGGGGTAAGAACAGTGTTTGGACGCGTCGCCAAACAGCTTCCTATTTTGGTGCCGTGACTAGGAGGGCATTCTATTTTGCGACCCTGTACACGGTGGGCTATGCGTGTTAATTGCAGCACATGCCGCATTGTCGGCACGATAGTCTAGATTGAAGAACTCTCGGTATTTTGTTTGATATGCTCCACGAAACACATTTTGGTGCCATGACCAGGATAGGGATGAAAGTGGACATTCCACTTGCATTGGCCGCTTGGTTTGAATGCTATTGGCTTGGATGGGCAGCCAATACGTTCCATTCCGAGTTGATTGGCATTGCAATGTGCTGTGTGAGATTAATTTGGATAGTTTAAAAGCTAATTCGGCCCTTCTGCTAATTCGGGGACACTGGCGGCACCAGTAAACGGCTACATTAATCGTTACCTCTCCGTTTGGAATGATCTAAAGGGAATGTGTGTGTGAGAGAGACAGAGAGATAAAATGAGAGAGAGAAAGAGAGAAAGAGAAAGAGAGAGAGAGAGAAAGAGAGAGAAAGAGAGAGAAAGATAGAGATAGAACAAGACATCCATCGACGGGCCAAAGTAAGGTTTAACGTGTTTCATCTTTTATTAGTCTCTATTTCTGTTGTATCCTTTTCGCTTGCGCTCCGCAGGCAACACTGATCGCATCGGGGCCAAAAAAGCTTTACCACTAAACCCCCGTTCCTGCTTCATTTAATCCGTACGTGAGGGGCTTTTCCCGGATTACGGTAAATAAAACCGGTTGGTTTTTGTTTTCTGTTCATCTCCTCGTTTTCTTCCATTTTGTTGCCGGAAGGAAATCACAAAAGCATTTGCTTCCTTCCTATACTTGCACCTACAGACAGACACGCACACACTGTTGTTGTTTGTTTCACGCACACACACATGCACAGGACATTTTCTTACAGGGAGCTTGGGACGGTGGTATGGCGCCCTGCCCTTAGTAGCCCGAGTTTAAAGTGGCCTCTCTACCGACCGGAGGCGTAGGGCGTCGGGTCACTGCCACTGTGTTTTCTAACAAACTATTCTGCTGCACCGTCCAGAAGTGGGTTGATTACACAGCAAATAGAGAGCAAGAGAGAGAGAGAGAGAGAGAGAGAGAGAGAGAAGAGAAGGAAAGAGAGAACTCCATGCAATGAGGGTGATTTCTCGCACGGCGGCCGAACCCTTTCGCCTGCCAAGCAGCGCTCCAATTTGTAGCTGTGCGACCAGCTTTCGGGGCGACCAGTCCCACAATGGGGTTCACTTGCCGCTCGATACGGAGCGACCGCAAAGTGTCCCGTGGCTGGGAGTGGCAACCAGGGGACCAGGGCACCGAGTCCTGCGCCCGACAAAATCGGTGCAAAATCGATAACCCAGCACCGTATCGCCCAAAGCCCTAGGCGAGATCGATCGATTAACCCCAAAACGTGTGATTCGTGACGTCAGAGGGTGCAACTGAGAGGGGGAGCGAGCGAGAGCGAGAAAGAGAGAATGAGTTGCTTGCGTTGGGCGGTGGGGGATTGGGGGGACGAGACGGACGAGATGGAAGCAGGAGGCTTTCGTCATTGCGTGCCGCAAACTCACTTCCGCCCGTTCCAATCGCTCACCAAAGCATGCTAAAGTGCAGCTGCAGCTCTCAGAACAAAGAAGCGCATCACAAGCGCAACAGAGAGAAATGGAGAGAGAGAGGGAGAGAGAGAGAGAGAGAGAGAGAGAGAGAGAGAGAGAGAGAGAGAGAGAGAGAGAGAGAGCGAGAGCAAGCGTTCAACATAGAGTGAGAGATAGGGCGGAGTGGGTTGCGATGCGGAAGCGACAGCACTCATGGCGGTTTGTGCGGTGGCGTACCTTGGGCAAGTTGCATGCTATAAATAACCCAGTCTTAAGCACAGCCCTTACCCCCTCCCTTTCCCATCCCTTCCATTCACTCGCCTACCGGCAGCACCTGCATCTGCCTCTTAATCTAGCTGTGGATGTACTTTTTCCCCACTCCACACCCCCCGGTTTCTCGCCATTTTTTGTTTTGTTTTCATTGCTGAGCATTCTTGTGTACTAAATCCCCATCCTGCAACCCCTTCCGGCTCTGCTGTCCCTGCTCGATGCCGGTTGGAAAGCATGGAAAAGCCGAAAACTGGAATGCTTTTCCTCGTTGCTCTACTTCTACCACACACACCCACACACACACACACACACCTGCACTCACCGGTCGGCGGGACGCGCTTGCGAACGTTTTCTTTGTTGCCGTTCCACAGTCGCCATTTAGATGAGATCCTTTCAATGGGATATTCACCCATCGCCCTTTGGCCCCGCCCGTTGGCTTTAGTCATGCACTGCGCGTCGCTCGGTGACTCCCGGTTCTGTTTGTACATTGTTTCCCCGCCGCTCGCGGTGCGATGTGCCTTCCGGCTCTACGCCTCTTTGCCTCGAACGCCCGATTTTTCCTTCTCTCTGTAGCGCACTCCGCGGGCTTGATGATGGGTGCAAATGGATTTGTTCCGTGTAGCGTCGGGCGTAGCATTTTACACGTGGGGCACGATTTCGCGTGCTGCCACCGCGTTATTTATTATTGGGGACGCTGCACCATTCGGCACCATTTGTAATTAGTTTATCTGCGCTTATCGCTGGCGTGCGGTGCGGCGGTGAGTTGAGCAGATGAGTGACAGGTTTTGGAACTCGAGTGTCCAATAAGGGGGAGTGGGGGGTGGGGGGGGGGGGGGGGGGGGTGAGTGGGGGGTTTGGTGGTCTAGAGCAGGGGTCTCCAAACTACGGCCCGCGGGCCGCATGCGGCCCTCGACAGCCTATAATGCGGCCCGCGATGATGTTGTAAAGGTTAATGTAAATATCATATTAGATTGGCAATTTTCATCAAATTTTTAATTTTTACTAAACCAAGACAAAAATCAATTTACTATAAAAGAAAAATGCCAAATTTTAAAATATTCATTCACTTTTTTTATATAAAACGACGTTCTCATTAGCAAAAGTAACGTCAAAATGGCCCTCAACAACGTTACTTACGAAGCAATGCGGCCCGCGAATTGAAAAGTTTGGAGACCCCTGGTCTAGAGTAACGCGTTGTGTGGATGGGTGCAGAAAGCAGCAACAAAAGCATTCGCACTCACGGCACTCATGAGTTATCTGAGATGTTGCGAGTTTCATTGTCGTATGGAAGGGGAGCTTGTGACATTTTAGTGAACTGTCCGTGCTGTCTAACATTGCATCACTGCGTGAGTGACTGCATGAGTGACGCGTAGCAGCCGTAGTAACCAATAATCGATTATGCACCGCACGACTCGCCTCAACTTTTAAGCCCATAATCACTTAGGGTACTCATGAGTGGCTCTTAGTAGTCAATTGTCCAGAGCCTGGACTCTATTCGCCGAATCCCGTTCGGCGTGACACCCAATCTGCACTCACTTGTCACTCAAGACGTCACTCACTTTTCATTGAGAAATCCGTTCGTTCCTGTTTGTATGGGACGAAGTCCGTCAGCTTTTGCGTCGCGGATTCTTGTGTTGTACGCTCATTTTGAAGTGAGTGACGAACGGATTCGGGCGAACGGAGTCCATGCTCTGGCCGAATGAGCGACTATTAATTATACAAAGTCGCCTAAACTTTTGGGCCCAAAATCACTCACGACACTCATGAGTGACTATAAGCTGAGTACCTAAAATAGTGACTGTTGAGCCATGCTAGATTTTTATTGTATTCGTTTTCTCGGTGGATCTCACTTGCAATTCACAAGTAACTCATGACAGATGTTTAGATCATTCAGTTTAACCTTTTTGTTAATTTGTTGGTTTTCATGTTTGCACTACCACTTAGAACACATAAGGAGCTGGGCCCACATAAGGAGCGCCTGCGAGTAGGGCTGTAACACCGTTGCCGTTGCCAAGCATTCCGCACCCAGGTTCTCTCGCCAAAACGAACCGTTTTCTTCGCCGGCTCAACGTCCTTACGGATAGAGCATTGTGTCAAACACGCATTTGCTCTTTACAGTTGACGCTGGGATGGACGTAGATGTCTAGAATTATTTGTTGATTATGTGGGAGTGTTTTTGTTTCCTTCCTCTTGAACATGCTGGCCGAAAAGCTTCCATGAACCCCACAACACTCAGACCGGTTGGTTGCGTTCTTGCCTCGCAGCAAAGCGAGTGAGCGAGTGGGCTGTGGGCAGTTAGTCTTATCCAACTCGGCTATCCGCTTGCCTAGGACGTTGTGTTTTGTTTTACCCTACTCAAGCACGCTTGATAAAGTTCAGCATCTTACACAGCACACAGGCCGAGTGCGCGCAAGCTTTCGTGTCTCATCGTCTTGTCTTTCTGCCGTCCCTTGCCGTCGCCACACTATCGGCCGCTCGTTCTTGCCTTACTATGTTCGGTGTGCTTTTGTGTTGCCGTTCCTGCCCGCCCTACAATCAGCAATGGGTAAATCTTTCTCAACGGACAGGACCATCCGGGCTGACGGTCGGGGGTCGGCAGTTTAGAATTTTCGCCCCGGCAAGGGAATCGCATTAAGCGATCGTTGTATTGTATGCGTGTGTATCTGTGTGTGGTGGCGCTATTTATAGACTGTGTGCCCTTGTGCTCGAATCTCACCCGTGCTCCACCTGCCTGCTGCTTACCCCATAGCTGGGATACCAAAAAAAAGGAGGGGGGGGGGAAGGAATAATTTCGTGCAGACCGCACCGAATGTTGGGTTGAGGTTAGCAACTACCACCCCACTTTGAAAACTTTGCCCAGGCGACGCGTGTCCCCGTCGGCCGGGCCTTGGGGTTTGCGGAATGTTCATCAATTCCGCACCCCAACCCGCTCCGTAAACCGTACGCAAAATGGTGTAGTTGTCCCACTTTGCCGACCACCGGGCGTCGCCACGGCTTTCGGTGGCACAATCGATACGAAATGGTAACAAAAAAAAAGGAAGCAAGGAAAGGAGTAAACGTGTGGAGTTTGCTGGCGCTCGATTTTCTTCTGCGCCTGGAACACCACTTTTTCCTTGTGTGTGTGTGTCTAGATTGGCTTCGGCAATATGGCAATATTGGGTCGGGCGAGTGAGTTAGTGCTTTTGTCATTTTTTCTTCTTTGTAATAAAATTTTCCTCCCCCGACCCCTTTTTCTCACCCTTTGACCAAGTTGGCTGGAGACTGATGATGATTGATGTTGAGATTTTGCTTATCCTTTGCCGCAGCGTCGAACTCGGCATGCAAAATGATGAGTAAGTGAGTGGACAAGAAAGATATAGGTAGAAATAGAGAGAAAAAGAGACAGAGAGTGTGAGAGAGAGAAGGAAGGAAGAGCGCTCAAACGGACATCACGGGTCGGTTTTAATTTACACGAGCGATTGGACGCACTTTCGGGGCACGTCAAACAGCTGTCAAATGAACGTCAAACCGGGCAAAGTTTAATGTTGCAGGAAAGTTCCCTCGCACCAGGCAGGCGTGCGGGGACGGCTACGAAACAGGGCATTCGGTCACTATGTTGTCAAATAAAAACCCATCAAAACAAACAAACAACAAACAAAAAAATGTTTCCAAACTTCAAACTTGGCCATGAAAACGGAGACAGCATAGCGAATGACAGTATCGTCCCTGTGTTCGACCTCTGCGCTTTCGTGGATTTTGGAGATGTAATTATTATTGCCGGAGTGATGTCACAGCCGTGTCCCTGCCCATGTCATGTTCGCGTTATTATCGCGCTGGGGATTTGACTAGCCTGCCCGCCTCAGAAGCTTCGAATCCTCGAATCCTTACCAAGCCTCGAATCCTTACGCGAGTCAATAGCTGGGAGTGTGATATCGAAGGTGTTCCCTTTTTTGTTCGGTTTTCGATATTTTTTTTCTCTCTTGCGCGTCTTTTGAAAGCGTGCTTGTGTCAGGGGGAATCAGGGGTAAGATGGTGATCCTGAATAACAGGGCTTTTCAAAGTTGATTCTTTCTGTGAAGTTATTGGAATGAAGAATCATTGTATTTGCAATGTTTGTTTTGCTTTCTGATTGTACATACTGTTATTCAGGTTATAGAAAAATATTCCTACCATGGTCATATTACCCCTACATTCTCATAGCCTTAATGGTGCAATCTGTTCGCACAGGATCCTTAACGATACGCACACATACACACTCATTCACATGAATTTCATTCACGTCATCGTTGGGGAGTGGTGTTTTTTGTTGCTGTAGTGATGGGTTCGAATGGCAAAAATCCGAAGTCGCCTACGATCCGACTACGAAAGGTAGGTGGGCGCAGCAATATCCGGAGTCGTCCGAAGTCATTTGGAGCCATCCGGAGTCGTGCGGAGTCATCAGGTGTCGGAGTATTGCGGAGTTGGAGTCTTCCGGAGTATTCTGGATTTGGAGTATTCCCGAGTATTCCGGAGTTGAAGTCTTCCGGAGTCGTCTTGTGTCGTCCGGAGTCATTTGGAGTCGTCCGGAGTCGTTCGTCGGAGTTATTCGGAATCATCTTGAGTCGTCCGGAGTCAACTGGAGTCATTTGGAGTTGTCAGGAGTCATTCGGAGTTGTCAAGAGTGCTCCAGAATCTTCCAGCCTCGGAGTCGTCTGAAGTCATTCGAAGTCTTTCGCAGTCACCGGGGTCGGAGTCGTCCAGAGTCATCCAGATTTTCACTGAAGCCATCTGGAGTCATCCGGAGTCAGAGTTATCCGGAGTCGGAGGGCAAGGACGGCCAGAACAATGTTTTTGTGGTCAGGCATTTCATCTCCGACTCCTAATGGCTTCTGATGACTCCGACCCTGGGCGATACTGACTCCGGGCGGAACCAGTGGTTCCGATTTTACCGGTGTCGGATCGGAGTCGTGGGTGCGCTCCCAAAGAGCACACCACTAGTGTGTTGTTTGGTTCTCTTTCTCCAATCGACCACTCGTATGTGCACGGTGGGTAGGTAGAATCTTCATGGAATTCGGTCTGACGTTACTTTCAAGTCGCTCGTAGTGGGCGGAAGAGTAGGGAGGAAGAGGAGACGAGGGGTTGGTTCGGTAAATTAAAATATTCGTTTGCAAGATCAAACGGAATAGCGTAACAAACACGACACGCGACTGGCTGAGGGTTTATCTGTTTGCCATATCCGCCCGACCTACCTTCCCTTCCCTTCCCTCACCCCCCCCCCCCCCCCCATCGACTGGGTCCTCTCCTGGGGTTGGGGTGGCAGGATTAATCCATTCCTTTTGTTGTGCGTGCGTGCCGGGACACTCTATCGGCTGGTGCCCCGGACGAGTGCGTCACTTCAAAACGCCCGAAAAAGGGACGCCATCTCGTGGGACGTGCTGTGCGTTTTCCTCCCACTCTGTCGCCCGCCCGGGCTGCGTTGAGTGTAATGGATACTACAACCCCCTCTGGGACGGTAGCGAATTCGTACGGTTACGGTACGGTTTGTACGCTATGCCACATTCCTGCCGCGCATTCCTTGGGACATACTTTGGTCGACTCTGTCCGGGGGACTTGCTGCTGCTTCTCTTCTACACACAAGGTTCGGCGCAGTACGCGTGTGTAAGTCAATTTGGCCAATCTCCACCGTACCGCGGGCGAGCATTGGAGCCGCCAGGGCTTTTGGCTTCATTAGGCCTGCGCGTGTGGCAGCAGGCAGCGAGCTGCAATCGTGCGCTTCTCCGGCAGGCATAAAAATGCGTGTCGTCGTGCTACTGCTGTGCCTTGTTGGACCGGCGCGCCCGTCTGTCCAGTACGCCCGATGTACGGGTGAAGAATTTGTGCAGAACATTCTTCGGCAGCTGTACCTGAGGCGTGCAGGCGCTCGAGAAGCCTTTTGAGACGGTTGGACATTTGTTTTGTTTGTTTGTTTGTCGTCGCTTGCTTTTCTTTCTTTTGTTTAGTGTCTATGGAAAGCAATGTGAATGTCTGAAAGTATGCTATCATTAAATGAGAGTAGTTTGTTATGCAGTTTTCAGGCAATGATTGTAAATTATTGAGCGCGTCCTATTATTGATTTTAAATGAACTACTAAAAAATGAACATTTGACAGCCCGGATAACAACCAGTAGCGTGGATGACACGAGAGCAGCAGCAGCAGAATCTAACGACCCTTTGTGTTGCGATGCAAACTGTAACTGTAACTAATTATGATTAAAAACTTTTAGCTAAGCACACAGTGTTGCTGCCCTCATTGCTGAGCGCATTTCCCTTTTTTTGGTGCTTTCAAACATCTGGTTTGCCGGACGCTCCCCTCAGTCGGGGCGGAAATCGGATTAGTTCAGAAGCGCGTGTTACACCAGCACCGTTAGGCTAATCAAATGTGCATGTCCGGATGTCGCTGTGTGCGCTTCACGAGAAGCTGCAGTCACAGTATTGAAGTAGAAAAAAGGGAAGAAAAAAAACGAACGCTGTTTTAATAGTTGCACGTTCGATGGTCCTGCCACTCATTGTGGCGTGGCACAGCATGCTTAAACTAATAAATAATATGCTAACGAATAAACGAGAAAACTTTTCCAGCTCCAACTCGATTACATGGCATCGCTAATGTAGCCCCGGAATCGACCGACTGCTGGCACCAACTATTGTTGTAAAAAAAAAAAAACACTCACACGCTTGCCACACTCGCCACGCAACAACTGTTGCCTACCTTTCAGGCGCAGCAGAACGATGGATGCTGTTTGGGTTTTTGTTGTGCTTTCTTTTCCTCGGGAGGACATTTGCAGGAACTCGTCATTGCTGTTGTGGCATGAGAGTTCCTAGTATTCCAGATGTGCTACAGTACACACAATCACATACACACGCTCACAGTTGCTATGGCCGTCCACGGGGCAGGAGTCTTGGGCCCCGGGCCCACGGTATTGTTCCACAATTTTCAATTAATTGATAACGGCTACCGTGAGCCGTTCCGCATGTAGCAAGCGTAAGGTTATGGTGCCATGTGCCACTCTCTCTCCTTCCCTGTTTCCCCTCCCGTTCTCTCTGACGATGTAGTATTGTGTGTGTGTGTGTTTTTGTTTGTGTGATTGCCCTGCCCGTTCCCGCTCATCCGCTCATTGCGCCACAACTGTTTGCATTTGCTGAAGTGGTTTATTTTTGGACGCTTGTTTGTGTTTGAGTTTGGCTGCTTTTTTCTTTCACTTTTTCTTCTTTTTTGCTTCAATGTTCTGGGGACTCTCGGTTGGTTCAAGTGCGGAGATGAGTATTTCGGCCCAACCACCAGACGTTTGCCAAAAGTAGTGTGCCTGTAGTCACAAACCGGGCGAGCAGCATAGCCGCAAAAAAAAAGAAAGCAGTTAAAAAAAATGTGAACCGGAAAATACCATTTGATCTGCGATCGATCATCGCTCTCGGTGTTTGTTTGTGAGTATGTGTGTGTGTGTGTATGTGTTTTTCTTAGCACGTCTATTGTGTTCAGACGGCTGCCTCGACGGAAGCACGCGGACGGTCAATTTAGCGTACAGCCGGGCTTGTTGGCGGTGATATGAGCGAGGGGTGGGGGAGGGGGAGGGGTAAAGGTTGGTTTAGGCGTACGCTGAAACCCTGAGGCAACACGTCGTGGCACTAGTATGCTTCACATTGAAGCTCAGCATGAAATGAAAGCGATTCGCTGCAGGCACGAACCTCCATCCGGGTCGAAGGACCAAAAACTCTTGCTGCAGAAGGGTCATTTTAAAGTGGAATTAAATGTTGTTTTATTTTATTATTTCAACAACAACAGCAAAAAACTAAAAGAAACGCCAACCTTTCCTTGCCATGAGAGGGTCGTGCGACAAAAAAAA
>AXCO02004579.1:0-20274 GCA_000473525.2 Anopheles melas | reverse complement strand
AGTCACACACCGCCTGTAGTGGAGAGTGGCTCGCTGCTGACTACGCTTCGGGGTCAACTGTGGAAGAAAACTTTGCCCTGTTTGCCCTTTGCTCAAACCAGCCTGCCTGCCTGCCTGCCTGCCTGCCTGCCCCGCTTCGGACAACACCGCTGTGCCGCCGAGGATGAGCTGGATCGAACTGGATGCGGGGCTGACGGACAAACGTACGATTATTACCCAATCAAATTAAGCTGATTATAATCAAATAATTTCTATTATCGACTAAGCCGCACGGGGGCGCTCGCAGGGAGGGAGGGATCGATCCGGGTGGAATCGGGCAAAGGTAAAACCTCCCCCTTCTGTAAGTACTACCCGAACCGGGCAGAATTCCGGATTTCCGGTGCGAACGTTGCGTCCGACTGTTATCCTTCCCAGGCCGGAGCACACCAATAACAGCATTTGGAAAGAAATACTTTTAAACTTTCTCCATCCCTGCTCAACCCCCCCACCAGGTTGGGACAACAGCGTCCCTGCTCGGAAAAGTTTTGCTCCTCCCAAAAAAACGGAGGGGAATGGGAGCAAATATCCAATACTGCTGACACTTGCATTTCGGAAAACTTTTACACTGCCTTCCCCAGCGGGGCGACGATAATGACCGGGGAAAGTTTATTTCACCTTCGCCTTAAGCACCTTTGCTTCCAACTCCTTCAGTTGCCCCGTTTGTTCTTGAATGATAAAATGAACGATCAGCAAAATTTGTGAATCACAAGGATGCAAGAGATTAATTTACAGCCGGATCAATTCGAACCGACAAGAATGGGGACCCGAGAGGCCCTGGTCCAAAACGTGCCATTAATCGTGTCCATCGACACTCTCTCTCTCTCTCTCTCTCTCTCTCTCTCTCTTAACCCATCAACGGTCATGCCGGAACTGATTCTGCTCACAGCAGCGTAAAACAACAAAAAAACAACCCCGAATCGGTCATAAATCGTGAACCCTTCCCCTTCTCCTCCTTTGCCACCCTGTCTGTAAATCGTTCTCAATTGACAATGGATCAATTATCAATTAAAATCGAATCACTCGCACCGTGTGCAGCGTGAACGAGCCATTCGCACGAGCACGGCAGGGTGAACGAACAACGACCGACAACGAAAAACCATTACGAACCACAAAACATTAAAAATCTTTTAGTGGACGAATACCCGCTTTTCACCGTCTCCTCGCCTGGGGGCTGGGGGATGCGTCACGTGTGAAAAAAAAACCCAAACGCACAAAAACCCATTATCACCGTTAATCGTGCGGCGCATCACAGGTGCATCACGCTTGCACAACACAACACTGAACCGTCTGGGTTGGGACGGGAGTTGTGCGGCAAAATAAAGCGCACATGAAATGAAACAATTATTTAAAAATTAAATTTTAATTAAATCCACATTTGCTGCATCGTTTACATGCGCGGGCGCGTGTGTGTAAAATGAGATCTGCCGGCCACTTGCTGCGGGACATTTAATGCAACACGACGGACGGGTATAAACCCCGCGCCGGCATGTTGCTGCTGCGGCACTTTGGAGGGGGAGAAAAAGAAAAACAATTATGGTGGCTCTGTGGCACGGGCACGTTTTGGGTCGGGCCTGGTCAACATCTGGCGCGGTGGTCGTTTGTACGTCCTAGCCGATGGTGGGTACCAACTGCCGATGGGGTGTCATTTCACATCATGCGATGGCATCATAATGAAAGCAACCAGAGGTGCGAGGCATACAAAAAGTTCAATCTAAAAACAGAACGAAAAAAAAAACAACAACATTCATTATACAGACATTTTACAAACTTGTGAGCAATACTCAAGCTTTCATGTGGAAAGCTCTCCAAAACATCGCGCTGGAGTTTGTCACTTGAAAATCAATATTTTCCCATAAATACACTCCAACAGCTTCTGATCAATTACATGCCAGCGTAGCAGTGGAGTTGGCAAAGCCGCTTTCGCTAAGTTGCACCCGTCGTACTATCTTGGATGAGATGCCGCGTCGTAAAAGCAGCCATCCAGGCCGTCGTGCGTGATACCGTTGAGGAGTATGTTGTTTTGAGCGCCTCCAAAATAACAAGCAACGTGCTTGAGAGTCAAAAACAAGTTTATCGTCATATTGCAGCGTGGTGCTGGTAGGAGCGAGCATTTTATTCCTGCCCCAAGCCATGTAGATGCCAACGCCAATCGAGGCAAAAACACAGTGTACAGTGTTGCATTGCGTATAGGTAGGCCTGACATTTGAAAGCGCGCGCAAGGCCTGTTCTTCGTATCGTAAAGTCAGATGAAAATGGCTTCGATTTTGCGAGTGGTCCTCAATATCATTTCTAGTGTTGGCCAAAAGCTGTTTGTTTTTGCTGTGTTTGCGATATGGAATGTAACTTCGATGGGATATTTTACTGCCATGCCTCGAGTGTTTGACGCATCTTTGACGACAAACAGTATTTTAACAGCGTTTTGGCAATTTATTAATTTTGCATAGCTAACAACGAAATTAAAAGGGGAGATTTGTTGTTATTCTTATAAATTTGCTTTAAATTTTCAAACAATCCCTTCCACGATTGTTGACATAAAATGACCAAAACTATAAACCTCTTATCGGTTTCTTTTTGTATTTTAAACGGTCGTTCTCCTTTGAAGCCATATTAACGATCAGAACCTGTTAGCGCTGTTCGGCGCTTATTTTGCATACATTCAACCAGAATCGAGATGGAATACAAAAGTTAAAGCCAAACGATCGTATGCAAATCAGCCGAGCAGTAAACCAAACGTGCAGACCGATAGGTTGATAAGAAAAAGGAAAAGGGAAAGGAAAATGTTGCGAAAACACCTGTTTGCTCAGTTTCAACCCGGGGGCGCGCTACCTTACGTTTGCCTCCTTCTTCTTGCAGCGGTTTGGCGGTCAGCTGTTGGCGCCCATGCCTTTATCTGGCTTCCCTTCATCGATGCTGCAAGCCCTGTGCAAGTGGTGACCGGTGCTGGGGTAATTACAATTTGTTCGCACTTGCCACCGCGCGCACCTCTGATGGGGCGCGAATAATTAGTACCAGCCCACATTTATCACCTTCGATGGGTGAGGCAGAAAGAGAGCGTGAGAGAAGGAGCGACGGTTGTGTAGAATTCTTTCCACGGAGCCCCGTGGTTTGCACCATCTTGAGCCTTTGCCCAGCCGCGGTAAATGAAAAGATTCCTTATATGAGCATGGCTGGCGGTAATTATTACGCCAGCATATTTTTTTTCAGCCCCGCGTAATAACTTTGCAGCTCAATATTGGCGCCAATATGCGCACCCGAGCGGGCGGTTGCGGTGCAGTGGACCTTTTGAAAGCCGCCGCTATCGATTTCGTTTAATCTGGCCACATTAAAAGTGGTATGGGAATGTGCCGTTCGCTCTGCTGGACTGGCTGGCTGGCTCGTTATCGAGCATGCTAACCCACTTTTTAATCGTCCGGTGAGGGAAGGGCAGTGTGTGCAGGACCAGTCGTGTTCGGTGGTTATAATGAAACATTAACAAGACAATAACATAAAATTAGTGGTCTTTTTGTGCACAATCTCGTTACCACGGAACGGATGGAGAAGCGGACGGCCGCGGAAAGGAACACGGATTATCAACTCAAGCATCTTTGCTAGATCCTCCCGCTTTGCTTGGCCAAATGGTGCTTTTTTCCTCGCGATGCACAGCAGTCGGTACGACAATGATGCTATGAAATATTGTTTCAGATTGTTGAGCAAGCTCCAGCGAACGATACGGAGCACAAAACTTCAGCTCCTACCCAGTGCAAGCAGCATGAAATCGCACAACCATCGCAAAACCGTTTTCCACGCTCGATGTGCTGCTGCTATCCCGCCCCGAAGGATCCTAGGAACAAATGGTGCGCGCCAGTGTATTGGACACCGTTGTCCATTGTTCGCTGCTCGTGTGATCGATATGCACCACCGACCCTGCTGTACCACACCCCTTTTGCTCTCTGCATCACTGCAGAAAAGATAAGTGGGAAATGAAAAATGTCTCCTTCTCGCAAAACCCAAGGAATGGAGCATCTTCAGCTGAAGAAGGTGTGTAATTTACACAAATTGCATATCGCTTACGCTTCGTGCAGTGCAAACGGCGTACCCAGTCGCACTTTCTTCCCTCGGAGTCTCTTCCACCGCTGGGGAGCGATTCCAGAGCGTTCCATTTCTTTGCAGGATTGCTTCAACAAGACAGCACATCGCCGTTCTCGCCGTCCGCTCGGCCGGCACCGGCAACAACACCGACCAGCCAAGTGTCGAGTGGTTTTACGCTAAAGTGGCGAGAAAATTAGCATGCATGGTTGCCAACGACTTGGCAGTACTGGTACTCATACTTTTTCTTTTCTTTCCTTTCTTTCGCCTTCTCCCGTTCGACCACACGTGGCCATCCAAGGCGAAGAATGCACCAACGGATGCCGAGAACCGAAGCGTCTCCGGTGCACAGTTTATTGATGAGTGAAGCAGAACTGACTTTTATAGATGCAACCCATCGCAGGGAGGGGGGAGGGGGAGAGGGGGGAAGAGGGGAGGGGAGTGGGCATTACGTTCGATTACGTTCCGTTCGCGCTGCCATCGCCCAGCGCCCCGGATTTCTGCAATCAATCAACCGGTTCGCTGATCAGCATCGATCGTCGTTTTCTGTGTCAGGCTTGTTATCGCCAACGTTCGATCACTGATCGAACTGATCGATCTTTCGCCTTCGCGTGCGTACCTTGTGGGGCTGCTCTTTAACGGTGCCCGCAGGATCCAGCGGGGAGGCCCCACATCCGGGACCGCGACATCGTGCTCAACAAGGCTGCCAGTCATCATTTTCACACCCTGTTTTCCCATCGAAGACGCGAAGAATGTAGGCAGGAAATGCGTTAAGCGCCGTGCGGCGTGATCGATCGCGTTGACGGGGCTGCAGCGCGCAGCTGTGTGCAAAAGGTTAGAGTGCTACAGGTCACTTTTGGGGATGCATTCAACATCAGGGATCTCCATGTTCGACAAGATGTGCAGACAATGGAGGTCGGTGAAAGAACAGTAATAGGACAGTTGTTGTCGGTGAAACAATAATCGAATAGAAGGTGAATAGTGAAGGCTTGGTGTTGTCTCGATGATCAATCTAGTGACTTTATCGTATGCTTTTACGATGGCGTTGAGAAGAATAACAAGCAAGCGTGAAAAGTGCATAAGATATGACGAAACAATAGCGTGAAACATGAGAGAACTTTCTTGCTTTATCAATTTGAATGGTATGGCAAAAAGGAGGCTTTCACCACTCTCGTCATTAAACGTCATCAGTAAAGGAGATATAAGATGTCGAATGCAAGAGAAACCTTGTAACGTCTATAGCTTATAAAAATTGTTGTATCAATTAAGAAATATGATCCAACCTTGAATTGGATCTGTTCCGCTTGGTAGAAAAGCTAAGCATTGATAAGTTTTTATTTCTTAACTTTCATCCAAAATTAACAACCAAATCTATGAAGCACAATCGTAAAAACCAAACTTTTACACTTCGTTTGAAACATAACTCAAATCGACAAAGAATCGTTTGCATTCCAGACAACTGGCTGCGTACTTACGTTCTCCCTACGTTACAGCAACTGAGGCATCTGCATTTGCACAGTGTTTGTAGTTCAGTTGATGATTCCTTTAAAAAAAACAAAGCTAAACCCGTGCACGCGATTGAGAACTAAGCTCTATCTTAATATAATTTTAATAATATTTAATCTTACGTGTTAAATCGCTACTTACCAACCAAATTCACTGCAGCCCTATGTCCACACAATCCCATAGTTCAGCTGGAGAGCATAGCATAACGTCGACATCACGCATCTGCAGCCCGTTCCCCACCAAAACAACGGCACTCAGAGTTACCGTGAGTAAAACGGCCAGCCAGACACGACAAACAGCCGCCAATGCTAGAACTCGCGCGCGTCAAGGAATGCCCCGAACGATGAACGGCCCAGCAGGCCCGAACAACTTCCGCGTGTGCCGAAACAAACGCGAACGCACGTTCGGCCCTTTCGACCCGGCCCGACGGGGAAGCTGCCATCTCGCGCTCGGAGAATCTCAGCACAAGAGGGTGCCCGAAAAAACCGTGTCTTTGGTGCTGCTGCAGGCCGCCCAGCTCCGTCAGTAACGCTCGTGATCACATCATCACATCATCGTGATGCTCGTGTGCCGTCTCCGGGCCGTGCGTGTGCGTGTTTCGTAGTGCCGTGGTCGGTGGTCCGTGCCATGTACCCCGTGAGCCGTACCGTGGTAATGGTAGCGAGTGAGCATAGAGAGAAACAAGGATAAATGAATGACAGAACCGTCAGCTTCAAGTTTTGGAACACAGCACTTAGCGAAGTACATTTAACCATCTACGTTCCGAAAGAGGCAAAAGCATAACCCCGCGGGAAGTGTGTATGTGTGAATGTATAGTGAATGAGGTCGAAAACACAGTGACTGACTGGAAGCGTCCGGAAACCGGAAAACCGATTGGTGAAAATTCAATCCACTCCACCCGGTGCACACCAACAGCTTTGAAGTACCTCCGAAGTGGAAATTTCAGAAAAGAAGCATAACAGGACCCACTTTGTCACGTGTTTCGAATAGGGGGTCCGCGTCCGATGCAACCCCAGTCGCGCTGTCGTGTTCGCCAACCGTGGCGGAAGTGTTTATGTAATCAGCGCAACGGGGCTTAAAGCTCGACGGTTCAACGGGTTGACAAAGCCTCCAGCCAAATAGTCTAGCCATCTAGCGTCGCAACGTGTAGCGAAAAGAGTGGGAAAAGTCTCGCAGCCTCGGCAACCAGCCAACACTAACCCCCAGCAGGGCCTCACAGTGCGGGTGAGGTGAGAAAAATATCTTTGTATTCGCATGCGTCCTGCTTGGAGCCGTGCTGTGTCCATCCGTGTGTTGGTGTAAAACGGGAAAGCGTAGCGAGAGAATTCCTAACAACCGGAAGCGCACCGGAACCAGTGTGCCAATACGAGGAGCGGGAAGAACGGCAAGACGAGTGGAAGAGGAAAGTGAGTGTGTGTGTGTACGTGTGTGTGACACGGGCGGGTGAAACAGGATGCATAATAAGGATAAAAGCTTTCCGATGTGCGACCGTTAAAGTGAAGCGTGATTATCAAGGCAGGCGGTACTGCGATTGAGCTTGTACGGATGTGTGTGCGCGCCAGTGTGTGTTTATGTGTCTGTGCGCTTGTGCTGCTTGTTCTAAGCTGCAGCGAATCAACAGTGTTGCCGTGTGCGAGCCGCATCTAATCGTATTGACGTACGCGCGCCCTTGATTGTGAGCTGCGGAAAATGCCGGAAAAGCGTCGCCTTTAGCGGAAGCCGGAAACGAGATACTTTGGGGTAGGTTAGTACAAAGGGAACGGCGTGCGTGTGTGCTGTACGGGCTCCCCAAACCCCCATCGGATTGTGACGAGGGTCGACACGAGGGTGTCTGTTAATGATAATCGGAAGGATGGCAGTTCGCAGCGGGTCGAGATAATGAGCGTCGACCGATAAACTCGTATTGACTGTTCTACTTTGTCACTCTTCCTTTGTGTCGGTGTGTCTGTGTGTCGGTGTGTCTGTCCGTGAGCATGATTTAAGCGATTAATTAATGCAATGACTTGCTAGTGGGCATAGGTCCGAGGTTCCGGCGAGTTGGTAAAACAAAAAAATAACGAGAGTCTGGAATGGAATGGAGCAGCAACCAACGCTCAACATAATGAGGAGTCGACGCATTGGAGTAGAAATCGCTGCCGCTGTGTGTGTGTGTGTGTTTGTGTGCAATGCAGTGGCTATCGATCGGTGGTGGGGTTGGGGACCACACCGATGTCTGAAAAGCACAACCCGTAATTGAAGTTAAACAATGTCAAATCACACGGACATCGATTGTTTGATTGAGTGTAAACGACCTCCAAAAGCCCGCACGAGACGGAGCTGGAAGTTGCACCAACCGCTTTTGAAAACCACAACTTAGGCACAGAGACGTAATGATGGGGAACTGGTTCGCGGTCGCACCAGACAACTTTGTCACACCAGCATTGCGATTGGGCTGGTATTAAGCAACGTCACAAAGGCAGGACACCCGGACTCGAAATCGAAACCTCCGCACCGAAAACACCGTACGCTAGCATAAATTAGCATTGTTAACGAGCGGGTACCACCCGGCCGTCTACTTCGGCCAGCTCCCGGCACCACTAGTGCCTGTTCCGGATGAGCAGGGGGTTAACCGCACTCCCAAACCGAACCGAAACGCCGTTTGAAGATTCGATGAATTATTAAGACCCACCGCAAAACCTAGCCGGGCGTGTAAAGTTTTCGTCCCAGCCGAAGGCTGAGCGCTCAGGACTTTCAGGCGGGAGGCGTGCTGGAAAAGGGAACGTGCTGGAACGCGCTTAATCCAACCCCGTTTCATTATCAACTCGGGCGTAAGAAAACTAAGCCTTCCCGGGTGTGCCGGCGTGCGAAAGTGTACGCTACCCCGGGGCGCAAAATGGAGGGCCAAAAAGTTTAAAGCTTGATGGGCCAATTTTTCCGCAAGCCCGGCAGCGATCAAAACCTCGGCCGTAAGAGCTTGCGGGCTCGAAACTTATGCCTCCCCCAGAGCCTCTTTCCTCCCGCAACACACACACACACACACACACACACACACACACACACACACACACACACACACAGACACACATGGTGCGATGGTTGTTTTGAAGCGTGATGATGCGGTTCTATGCATGCTCTCTATGTTTTTGTGGTGCGTGTGCGTGTAAGTGGTCCTTTCATTCCACCCTTCCCCGGGGGTTCTTTTCGGACATGTGTGTGTGTGTGTGTGGTGTTCGATGTGGTATGTTTTGCGAAATTTTAATTTCACATCGAAACAGCAACATTCCTTCACCAACATGGTCCCCTCGGGGGCGAGGGACGGTGCGTTTGTGTGTTTCGTGTTTCGCTTTGATCGTTTTTGATTAAGGCCGAAGTGAATTAAACAAACCCTACCCTCGTGTTTGTGTGTATGGAGCCATGTTTGGCAACAAACATTCAATCGTTATTTATTTAGTGGAACCAGGCGTGGCAGAGTGCTACACAAACATGAGTGCAAACCCGGTATCTAAATAACTCTTTTACATAGCCAAATAATCGATTGGCCGAATTCTTTTGTGGGGAAAGCGTTCATAACTCGGTTTTTTTTTTGCTAGCTCACATATACATATTTTTTCTCCCATCTCTTCTACCCTTCTGGTGTGTGTGTGTGTATGGTCTTCTTTATTTTGCAACTTTGTGAGGCCAATCGGTCACATGTTCTGACGACCTAGGCATAAGCCAGCAGAAACTGCCTCGGGAAATGGACTACTTTCAACGAAGTGTGGAATCGATCCGTTTTGGAAAAAGGAAAAAAAGAAGGAAAAAACGAAGAGAAAGGAAAAGATTTATGGGTCCAAACTTTCCCACGAGACGACGCCCACTCGGGCGCCCATGCAGCCACTAGCGGTATGAAATATGTTTTCCATCGTGCAGCAAAATTCACGACCTCCAATGTGGCACAACGTGTGTCACAATGTGAGCTAGCTTCTGAAGTAAAACTTTCCTTCTTCGTGCTGCTCTTTTCTGCTCTTTCTTTGGAGGGGAGAAGTGGGAAAAAGACATCTGTTTCTAGTTCTCTGTGTGTGGGCTGTGGGTGGCCGCACATAGAAAACGCTACTTGTGCCCTCGTCCCTAGCAATTAGGGGTTAAAATGTTAAATTAATTTTAATTGTCAGCCTCAACTCACTGGACGTATTCCACCCAATTCAGGTAAACGGTGAATCCCCTCCGAGGGACAGGGCATGAACAATCGTCACCTAGCGGCACAGGGAACACACATCCAAGAAACCGGGGTCGAAGCGATCTCATAAACAGGCACGGAGTTCCGAGATTTCGTGTCCCAGTTCGATTAAGCGGCCCGAGCGAGGTCCCACGGGAGTGATTAAACTATTTATAATTGGCCGGCCGGGATCGAGGGAACCCGTGGACCGTGGCCACACATGTGGATTATCCGCTATTGTTGCCCAATGTCTGCCTCTATGTGTGTGTGTGTGAGTTTGGTACGAACCGTCGAGCAAGAGCGAGTTGTCGCGTGTTGGCGCCCGCTTTGGCCCGTACGCTCGGACGTGATTCCGTACGGACGGCGTACACTGCAGCAATAGAGGACGATTTCGTGCCCACCCGGATGGTGGGACCCATGTGCCGGAATTCTTGACAAATAGTAATTTCGCTCGACGGGGCCAACCATCTCCGGCTTGCCGGGGAGGACGAAGCAGTTGCTGTCGCGTGTTCGTGTACGGTTGGTGAGCACGTTCGAGCCCCACCGTCGCACAGTATGGTGCGCTCTTTGGCGTTTGGTGGTGCTCTGACGCCTGATGCTAATGCACCGGGATTACGGATGGCATTAGAGTGGGGCTTTGGCAGGATTGCAGGCAGGAATTGAGTGTTTGATTTGCATGGCCACATAATAGAGCACGTTCTCCAGGGGAAGCGGACAAGTGCACTCCGGAGAGAAGAAGGACTGGCAGTGCTGTTGAGGGGAGTGCAAGTAATTGTTGATTTGAAATTTTGGAATTTTAATTGGCATCAACAACAATGGACCGAAAACAAACTCCGAAACGGTCCGAGTGCCTTACATTGCTTGGATATAGGTTCCTATGCAACATGACTTTCGTGATCCCTACTCCACAAACACATTGTTTACTGATCCACTTAAGGTATCAAGGTTTAAAGAAAACACCCACCACCATAACGCTCCTAGCCAGCGAAATGGACATTTCCTCGCGGGATTATGTTGTACATTAAATAGCTTAAAGCCATCTCCGCAGTTGTGCCATCGCTTCCGGTGGCGGTGCGCAGTGCAGTGTGTCCCCGGGCTGCCGGGCCCTGCTGTGAGACACATCATTATCCGAGCACTTAATTAACTAATCAATTATTCCGACTCACGGCATTGCAATAGCACTCTGGCAGTGTGCAGTGGCAGTGCTTTGCCGCTGACATGACTTTGTACGGGTGTTGTTTGTGTGCCTGTGTCCTAGATAGAGAGAGCGAGAGCAGGCAAGCGCGTGCGAATAAACGAACCGAAACTGTCCTTGATATGTCCCTATTGCCCGACTGCCGACTGCCGGTCCTGCGGTTTTGTGCCTGCACAAACTGTACAAACTATTGAAATAGTGCCGCTTCGCTGGTTTCGGTATCCTTTTCATTAAAAGCTTTAGTGTCGAGGAAGGGCCTTTGCTCCTTTCATCTCGCTGTCATCCGGCGACTGCTGCAGTGATGAGCGCAACCATTTGCAGTGTCAGCAATTGATTATGTTTTTTTTTATTTATGCTCCCGCGCTGCACTGCTGTGGGCTTCTCCGTTGGTATTCCGTTGCATCACACCGCACTCCAAGCTTGCAGTCGGAGTTTTGTGAAAGAAAGAACGAAAAAAAGCCCTGGAAATTCACTGCGGTCCTGTCAATTAGTCGATCGAGATGAAAGTGTATAGCAAGATTTTTCCGCTCCGCGCAGGCTTTATATGGACATTTGCATTATGTTCGTGGAAAACTTTAAAAGATACTGCTTCGCTCACGCCAAAACAAGCTGCCGGTGAAGCTTGTGTACAGTGCCAAAGTTACCAGCCGCTTTGATGTTCAATAACAGTGGCAGTGTGAACATGTTAATGCAGCAACCTTTTTAACAAAATATTGCAAGCACACGCGGTGCGTGATTTCCTTGTTTTCGATGTGTTTTTTTGTATACAAAATTGCAATACAAGAGTGCCTTTAAAAAAAGCGCTCGAGGCTCTACGATCCACGGTTGATTGGCAAATGGGCTTTCCACGTTTTCCCGAAATCCGTTTCCAACAAAATAAAGCTATCGAAAGAACGTGCACATACACACAATCCCGATCGAGCTTACGGAACAGTAGGAAAAAAGGATGCTGAAGAAGCAAGCAAGCAACCGACCGTTTTCATCCTCGTAGTAAAATTGACCCTTTTCAACACTTCTTGGATGGTTTTGTTTTTCACTGGCGGTACCTTTGTTCTTCCTAGCTGATGTTGATATCGTTGCTGCTGCTGCTGACGGGCAATCTCTCTCTCTCTCTCTCTCTCTCTCTCCCTCCGTCTCCTATTTGCTCCACCTCACGGGTAGGGTGGAAAAATAATTGGAGCGTGAATTATTTTTCCCTCCCACAGCCTGGATGGGGCGACCCCAGGGCGCTGGGTTGCAGGATGTTTTCTAAGTAATGTTAATGGAAAGTGAACTTGATCTCAAAACTTGTGGTGTGGGCTTTGGAAGAAAATATTCATTCACGAAGGCTACATAACCGACGGACCGTTGCAATTTTCCACAATTTGGCTTTTTTTTATTTAAATTATGTAAACAATTTTATGAGCTAATTCTTAGAAGAAAACGTTCTGTTTTTTACGTTTTTGTTGAGTTAATAAATCCCTCAACAATAGCCATGAATCACTTGAACGTATGGAAGCGGGAAGTACTCATCGTTTAGATATTGCGCTTGGGGGTTTTCCCGCCTAAGCAACTGTAAAATTGTGTACACAGCTGAGCACGTTTGCAGTACGTTTGAAAATGGAGCGAAATTAAATTCATACGCGTGCCAACTGTGTATTCCTCGCGCTGCTAAACTGACCACTTATCTGCTGAAGTCACCACCACGCTCTTGGGATAATAAATAACGCAAAACCACACACACAGCGCAAGACAGCGTGGGACAATCGTGGTTGGGCAAAACATTATCTAACACTGCTGTGATGTGCAGGAAAATGGCTACAAGTGCAAGAAGTTGACCGCAAACTACTTCCTGTTTTCTGGCGATCGACCTGCCGTTTCGCTGCAAGCAGACAACAACACGCGCATTATTATTCCGCTCACATCCTTCGATAATGATTTCCTTCTTGGTTTTTCCTTCGGACCGAGCAAAGAGCATCGCAGCTGGCAGGACGTGCAAAAACGCCCACGGTTCGGTCAGCACACGTTGCGCAAGAAATCTCCTAACATGTGGTGTATTTTTATCGGGACATGTGTGTGTGTGTGTGTGTGTGTGTGTGAGTTGGTACAGTGCTGCTCAAATGTTTCTCATACGTGCTGCTCATGCAAAAGATTTAATCAAGAATATTGAAAATATGATAAATTCACAATACACTTTGTACAAGTACAAATGATAGATTCCACCATCACTAAGTATATTGCAAACAATTCGTTGTGACGTTTGTTTCGTACTTCACTGTGGAAAGGATAAGAAACGCTAGCAAATTCCTAAACAGACAAACACACTTCGTGGCATCCTAAATCCACGTCTTGTAGGACGGAGCAGCCGTATAATCTCCAATTGACTACCCATTCCCGGGACTACATTCCACTGGCTTCCTTCTTTAGCTTTCTCTCTCTCTCTCTCTCGTCCAACCAGTCCTTCCCATCTCGATGCGTTGTCATGGCCATGAAAATGTAATAAAGAAGCATAACTGTAATAACGTACAATATGAGTTTAATTCTGTTAAGCAGAGTTTATTCGAACTTTCCTTCTCTGTCTCTTCGCGCCACTGGCCGACTCGGCCGGAGATAGCACGTCCACCGTGGCGTCCTTTTTTTCCCAGCGGAATGTAACGATGAGTCCGATGTGTTGCGGTTGGGGAGTTCGGCAACAGACATCAAATCGACGCTGATGGTGATCATTCGAGCAAACTGGCAGCCTCTCCTCAGCGCCCTTCTCCGTTGCTGGCGCAAAACGAGCGACCATTATCCTTGATGAAGCATAGACGTCATCATACGACACACATGCACACTTTTACCAGGATTCGCTGCCTGCAGTTTGTCTTCCCACTGTCGCACATGCTCTGGCGCCGGACTAGAGCTCAACTGTCACTGACAGATTGGGGGACGAAACATCATCCTCCTCCCATCCACCCACCCACACGGGACACGATGCAAGCGTGCTCCATAATCGTTTAATTGCAGTCATAACAATGGCCATCAATGCATGAACTATGCCAAAAGTAGCCACCGTTCTGTGATTCACTGTGCCGAAGCGGGACGGCCATTACTGTTCACTGGCCGCCGCGCTGTCACAGCCAACCCGAAAAGTCTGTCAAGCCCGTAGTGGCAGTGGCTAAAAGCTTTACACGTCCCTGTGAGCGAAGTGTTCGGGCGTTGATTTTCCTTCCTTTTTTTAAGCTCCCCGTCCTTAACCGTGCCCAACTGCGAGCCAGGCCTTTTCGCGCGGTCGTTGCCAAGGCATATATCGATAATGTCAGCTGCCACTTTTCCGAACTAGGCGAATCTGGGACAAATGATAGTTTTATTGCTACTTTTGGCCCACCACCACCGCCATCGTTATGCTCCTTGTTGAGGGTTTGTGTGTGTGCGTCGAAATGGTCGTTTCGATGGTGGCGGGAACACGGTCGGACAGCAAATGATTAGCCCGTTTCGCAAATTAACAGTAATGCGAGTTTGATTGCTGGTGAGTGGTGAGAAAATGTGCAAAACGTGTTGATACCGATCACATCGAAAGATGCTTTGATTGGGCTTTTGTTTCCGATTAAACTTTTGATAAAAAGAAGAAAAAAAGGATACATTGTGCGGTGAATGCTGCAGTTCGGATGGAATTCGCATGAAGTATGTATGAAATGTTGCGATCGGGGTCATAATTCTGACCAACCTACAACCACATTTTCCACGCCGAGCTTCAGAAATGCACAACATCATACAGATAAAGTATATGTCTGATAGAAGCACTCTAAAAATTTGCAATGCAAATACGCATTAATGCGAGCGTGTGGTGGGTGAGTCGACCCCATAATATGCTATTTAAGCTGAATAATGTGAATAATGTTGTACGATACACGGATTTTGCATTCCTCGTCAATTGTTTGCATGCATTGGTCGATAATTATTTTTTAAATAGACAATACGAACTTTTTTTTTCCATAGAACAATCCAATAAGCATTTTGTTTTGAGTCGATTTGGTAAAATTATTGCAATTTTCATGTATTGTCTGAAACTTTAATTGTTCTTTTCACTCTTTTGTGTAACTTGCGTATCTTTAAACAACCCGTGCTTGTTGCTGCAATGTAAATTTTACATTTTATTTGACTATGCTTGAGCTTATTTTTAGCTTAAGCATAATCTCATTGAAGCCTTCTCGGAAATTCTTATTATGCGTTCACGTTTTAATTGCAAATGGTTTATATTTGCTAAAAGCTTGCCAGCTGCAAAAACTACATCAAACAATTGTTATACTTACGAATCAAATACAATAAAGTGTAAGCAAATTGAGAGCAATCAGCTACAACGTCACCCCACCTGTTCGCTTGAAAAGCCACTTGAAACCGTTGAACGCTTCAGACGCTAATTCGGTTAACCATTTTCATTTTCGGGTACGTGTCACTTGTCGTTTTTCATCGCTGCTAACGCGTCTAATGCTAAAGTGCTCGCCAACGCTCACCCTGATACACCCACAATCACACACACACACACACAGACCGCTTTCGAGGAACGAATTATGACGTCTCGGCGGCACCAAAAAGCGAAACATCACCGCCCCCCCAATGGGATTTGCTTTCGATGTCGCGGTGAAAATTCGCCATATTCCTTTTCCCCCATCAGCTCAGCCCGGAGGGGCGGTAGGCAAGAAAAACGACCCAACGACGCCCTCTTTACGAACGATTAGCGACCGCAACTTTTCGCACCGCAAAACCTCCCACGGGATGATGGTGGTTTGCGATGGGGTAGCGAGCCGTCCAGCGGGCGCCTTACGGCTCATCATCCGTTCGTTTGAAAGCGAAATGTGATGCTAGCTGTTTCACCTCCGAGCCAGACAGCACGTGGACCGTAATTAGGCTTTATGGGCTTTATGGTAAAGTTGTCTACTTTTTGTATTTCAATTACTTTCGTGAATTTGATTAGATTTTCACCCGCGCAACTTGTAGCACTCCCGCCACACAAAAAAAAGGAAAGTTTCCATTCCGGTTGTCACAATAATGTATCTCAGCACGAGCAGCGTGAATGCGCTATTGTTTTCCCCCTTCTTAGCCGTCTGTTCGGTGGCTTTTCTTCGAAAGCATCTCCGCACCGACCGTGAAGAACGTGAGGGGAGAAAAAAGGTCCTTTGAAACATTGCCAAAATTCCTGCCAATTTGTCATGCCGATGTTCCTCCAGAGGGTAGGCGCACAAATATTGTAAACCCACCGGGTAACACAATATTATCATCGCACGCCAAAGTCCCCGAAGCCGCGCCGCGGCGATAAAAACCGCATCTAAATTTGCTCCACCGAACTAGGCCATGGGTCGGAGAAGGTTTCTTTTTTGGTTGGTTGAAATGCTTTTTAAAAATTATGCGCCGTCGGGTCCGGTTTTTCCTTTGTCTTCGGGGAGCTTGGCGAAGAAAGTGTTTTGCAAGTTGAAACACCCGGCAAAACCCTCCCCGGGAAAGGGGGGAAAAGGGGGAGGGGAATTTTACCGAATCATCATCCCATCGGCCGCCCTATCGTGATCGTGTTTCTGTGTCTGTGTGTGTGTGTGTATGTGTGGAATAAGGAAATTCGGTTTCGGATCACACTTTCCCACTCCGGCACCGGGGACATGACCTGATCGAGTGTCCCGAGGTGCTTTTGAAGCGGATGCTCATGAATAATCTATTTCACGATGTGGCTCAAATGCGGCCCAACGTTGGCCACACAGTTCCTGGCGTCCAGGCGGTCCCAGAAAGTGGCGGGAACGTTTCACCCGTGAAGTAAACGAAAAGGGAAGACTCTTCGTCGTACGCAATATCAGGCCGCGTCGTGGTGACAAACCTAATTATGGGGAGTTTGATGGAAATGGCGTACGCGGATGACGCCACGGAAACGCGTGGAATGCTGCTCGATTGCGAGTGGTGACGCAAACCGTGTAGCAAGAGAGCTGTTTTGTTGTTTTATTTTCGAAGTAATCTTCTCAAAGTCTAAAACAAGTCACTTTCCTGGTCGATCGAAGCGTAGTTGAAGAACTCGCCCCTCGGATTATTTACGGAGTACCGTGAGTTCGGCAAAAGGACAAGCAAAGACAAGCGGGGTAAGACATTTCGCTTAAATTGTTCTTGCTGGGATACATTCATAAACACCCATTGGGACGAGGCATTGCAGCGGGTAAAGCCTTGCAGCAGCAAAAGCAGTCCATAAAACATCCGAGCGATGAAGAAGCAAAAATTCCCTTCAACACATAACCTAAGTAGCTCACGTTTGGCAGGACCAAACAGACCTACGACGCGGCATCGGCACACAGTGCACAGATGTAAGTTCGTTATCTGCAGCAAACGTTCCAAGTGCCGACAAACGTCGTTCCAGCTGTCGACGTGTTTCCAGCGAAAGAATGAGCTTATTTGGCACGGCGATGCCGTTCTGCAGCCGACGCAGCGAGGAGGCTTTATGCTCCATATATCATTTTATTCGCAACGCGTGATGTGATTTTGCCTCGCTCCCTCGGCATGACACTTTTTTCTTTTGCGCCTGGCCAATGACGCCGAGCCGTGGCGAACTAGTCCGTGTAGTTTCGTATGCACGACCAGTGTCGGTGTCGTTTATGAACTGGAACACACATACATCCCTCCCTCTCTCTCTCCATCGGGAAGCGCGTTTCATGGCAACGGCCTTGGGCTGTCTTCGGTGACAAAAACGTGGGCTGGCGACCAGGTGACCGAAGCAGAGCCGAAGGGTGGTTGGGAACGGTGCTGACGATAACGAGACGACGTGTGGCACGCGAACAATCTCAACGAATAGGTCGTCCGTGAGGTGCGCTGTCAGAGATTGATCGCCATGCTGTTGCGACATGTTTTCGGGAAAATTGCCAACCATGTCTTCCACGGGTGCATGGGCCCGGTGGGCTCTGATTTGTGGGCTCATGGGGGTGTGTCGTGATTTTCACGTCAACAAGTATTGATAGTTCCGGGGAAATGGTTGGACCTAAAAAAAGGGATCGGTTCCACCGTTCCAAATTCCACAGAAAGCAACGCTGAAGCGAAAAACAAAGCAGAAATGGCGTATCTCAAGGTTTTATGACGATTAGTAAAATATCGGCTCTGAGATTTAAGAACAATAAACACTTCAGGCTAGAGGTAAGGAGTCATTCCTTTGAAATGGCGTTTCAACTACAAACTAACGCACGAAACACATCTGACTTACAAGTCCAATTCATCACCGGCTCGCTGGCACGCTCGACCAGTGTCCCTTCGCTCAGACGTCACACCATTAATCCTTATCATATAACGAGTATTTTCTTGCTTCTGTACCTTTTATCGTTGCTTCAAGCTCGCATTCTCTCCTTTGCTTCTATACCGCACCAACGGCAAGTGTGTCCTTTAGCCCTCGGAAACTATCCATCTTCATCTTGCAAGTGCTCTTGGTATTGTTTTTTTCTTTACCTGTCTTTTCTTTTTTTTCCTTTCGTTTTGTTTCGTTTTTGCTCGCGTTTGCCCTCTCCAGCCAGCTGCAAACCCCCGTGCAAAGAACGGCGAATCGTGACCAGCATGGGTAGCCGCGGGAGTGTTTGAATTTCTGCACCAAACGTAGGCGGAAACGTCGGCGGAAGCGCTGAGACAATCGAATAACACTCACCCTTGTCTAGCGCGGCTCGGAGTATCCGCTGCCCCGGCCACAGCCCACGCCACAAACACCGGCTCTGCAGGAAAGCTGATTTGTTGTAGCAGCCCCGAACACCGAAGAGAGAGCAAAAGCACAACACTTTGACGCAACAAGAACTTAACGAGTGAAAGCGTTGTGGAGTGGAAAACACCACCATTGGGCGGTTTTCTCCAACCATGCTTTAAGGTGGGGGGGGGGGGGAGTGGAGAGTTGGGGTGTTGGTTTTCTAACACCCACGCAAAGGGCAATCACGCTGTGAGGGAGGCAACGCTTGAAATGCCCAACCCCTTGGCCACCTTCTTCCTGGAGTTTGGTTTTCATGTTGCGCGGGTAACGGAAATGGGTTTCGAATTTTCCCTGCACTTACCCTCTGTTCCGAGTGTTCTTCTTCCTACCTTATCGGGCACTATCGGGAGCTCCTTTGCCGCTCCTCTTTTTTTTAATTCTGATCCTTTTTTCATGTGTCTGCGTGTGCTTTCTCGTTCCAGCGCAACGGCAGCGTGTGGCGCAACGAGAGCAACGGGTTTTGCTGACAGCTCAACAGCTATCCATTAGCGATAAGGAAAACCGAAACGAGCCACGATGCGATGGTGGCACCGCTGCCAGCGCCGACACCAACACCAGCAGCAACAACAGCAGTGCGGACCGGAAAAATAAACAACGAATTTGGAAGGATCATCTTTGCCGCATCCTGCCCACAGCCCGTTTCCGTTGCGTGAAGGTGAATTTTCGTGTGAAGTGAGCAGGAAGCGGAAAAAGCAGTAAGGGAGAGAAAGGACGGGGGAAAATTCTTTTTTTCCACCCGTACCCGTGCAAAGATAGCGTGCGATAAGAGCGCCTCAGTGGGGTAAAGCGAAGGGCTAGAAAATTGATATCTTGTTGTGAAAATACAAGTGCTCCCACGAGTTTCCAGTGCCGCGTATTTTGTGCCGTAAAGCATCGTTTGTCGACCAAGTGTGTGTTTGTGTGTGTGTGTGTGTGTGTACGTGTGAGTGTGCGTGTTTAAAAACGGACTAGTTGGTGGTGGTGAAAATTTCGATCATCGCGTTCGTGTGTGAAACGTGTCGTTGCGTGTGCGGATGTGTGTGTGGTGGCTGTCGTTGTCCGCGATGGGTGTGTTGGTGCGACCCGGTGCATGTGTTCGCGTGTGCTACTAGGAATGGCGAAAATCTGACAACAGTGCGATGACATTTTCACGACAGTTCGGTGAGCGCGTCCACGCCAGCGAGGCGGACGCAGTAGCAGCAGGCAGCCACGGTGGCCCAAGTGGCCAAGGAGCGACACGGTGCTCGAAAGGTCAGCTCATCACCTCAAGGACGATGTCGAGTGGTGCCAGACGGCGAAGCGTGACGACGACGACGACGGCCTGCCGGAGCTGCCGGAGCTGGGTAGCGTTGACGCTTTACGCGCTGCTAGCCGTCGGCCGCTTCGCGGGAGCTTCCTACTCCGATACGGACGATCTAATCAACGAGCTCGATCGACCGAGTAAGTAGGCAACCCGGGCTACGCCGGGAGTGTGTCACTCGAAAAGCCAATTCCTTTTGTTATGAGGTGACAAATTGTCTCGGCAATGATTGCGAGCGAAATTGTATTACGGTGGGTTAGTGGGTTGGCCTTGAGTTCGGTGGGATCACCTTTGAGGGCGCGTTAGTT
>AXCO02004578.1:0-20340 GCA_000473525.2 Anopheles melas | reverse complement strand
GACGAAATCCGAGCTGCTGCCCATCAGCCAACGGCGTGATTTTCGGGGTTCGTCTTGTTTTAAAAGCGCTCTCACTCAGTCGCACTGGGGGTGAGAGGTGTTAAACACGAGCCGCCAATACAGTCAAACACACACACACACACAGTACCGGGGTTTGTGCGCGGATATATCCGTCCCTCAGGTTGTGCCGCGCGGGAAGCTGCTAAATTTAAACACCATGCGCGCTGCTGCGGCTGATCGCGATCGCCGAATCTTCACGCCGATTGAGCTGGTGTGGCGACGGGAGGGACAGGTTGTAGAGCTGGCAAACAGTAACAATGGACAACCCGCCCCGCACAAATGTACGCATTTAATTCCGACGCGTCGGCGTCAATCAACCGCGAACCGGACACGGACGGAATTGCGAACCCCCCAGGCGACGAGGTGGACTATTATTGACGCTTTTTGCAAAACTTGTCCACACCACTGCCTCGATCTTGCGCTTAACTCGCGCGCTCCTGTGCTCTTTTCTCCTATGGGTTTGAGGGATTTGAATTTTTATGTCTTCATTCGAGAGAAAGCAGCAGCAAACGCGCGCTTATAAATGGCTTCCGCCGTCGCGTAGGAACTTGTCAGATACTATCGGTGAAAAAATAAACGTTTCCTATCTCTCTGGGTAGTGTGGTAGAAGTAAAGCGTTCTTGAGGTATGACAGAAGAGTAGTGCACTTTTGCTTCCTTCAGGCACACACATGCAACGCAATTCAAAATATATTCCTCTATGTATGTATCCTATAGGCCCCGTCTCAGACCGTCTCTCGATTGGATTTATGATTCCGGCTATGCAGGTATTCTCACACACTGTCACTATCAGAGGTTCACCGATCGAATGCAGCCCACCCCGTTTTTGTGGGTGTGTCTCTTGTGGTGTGTGTGTGCGTATTTTAAAGCTTTCAGTCGAACGGAAGCACTGCTGCTGCTGGTATTGCGTTATTCTTAGTTCCTGCGGAGGATTAAGCAATTCTGTGTGGGCGATTGCGCCTCAGTGACTCCTCCTAGGACGTATACGATGATGATGGCTCCCTGGACGACTTCAACACCCACGCACGCACTCCTCGGCTTATTGCTGCTCGCTTCAAGGACTTTTGTCAGGCTTTGCTGGGCGTGTGCTAGGGTGTGGTTGAAAATTGAACGGATTCTACTGTTTGCTTGCTTGCTTGTATTTGATTCTGTTTTGAGAGAGGCACTGAATTTGATGGCAAATAATTCTTCACAATCGTCGTACACCGTACCGTGTACACCCTTTGGTTTGGTTTCTTTCTCTTTTCGGGATGGTCTTTTCTTCATTCAGGCGCACTGATTGCTCACCTACAAATAGATGTGTGGTTCAAGTGTTGTTAGTTTCGCTAGAGCATAATATCGCATTTAGTCCGAAAGCAAGGGGCAGCAACGGTATCTGAGCTGGTGCTTTTGTTTCTGTTTGACAAAATGTGCAAAATTTGTGCAGATTTTCTTCATCACACAAAACTAATGCACATAACATCCTTCTCGTCTTGTAGAAGACCTAAAAATCACATTGAACTAATCCATACTAAAGGGTAGCTATTTTTGAACGATCTTTTTCTTTTGCCATGAACTTTCCCTCCTTCCAAGAACTCTGACGCACTGTAAGAAAACACACCAACATAGCATAAAATCCTTTCCTATGAAAAATTGCTTCTCAAAATGTAGCCCTCCCACAGCACGCACTACCTTCTTTTCTCGTTCCAAAAGCATCACAATCTCCCTTCATTCTTTGCAAAGAGCCACCCACCCGTAAAAAACGTCCACGCGCAGCTCACACCCACCTGCTGGAGAAAGGTCTTTTCTCAATAGAAAGCTTAAAAGCAATCAAAAGCACATGGAAGAAAATAACACAATTCCAAGCACACCATCAGAGCACCCCGGAACGAACCAGCACCTCCAAAGCTAGATTCAGCTTGACCGTCGCCATCGTTACCAACGGTAGAGGCCGCCGCCAGAGGGTGATTAACTTTTGAAGGGACGACAGAAAAATAAAGCATCAACCCCGAGTACATCTCTCTACACCCATCCTTAATAAAAAACAAAACGCACACACACAGTCACAGAGCGGCGAGAGAGGTTTGTTTGTTTTGGAAACACAGCGTGTGGATGTGTACGGCGGGTGTGAGCGGCTGCGGCAACGCATTTTGTAATGTGCCACCACCACCACCCCCAGAAGATGATGAGATGCAAAACAACACAGTAGGCGCTTTTGCACCGGGTTGGCTGGCTGTGTTGGATGAATAAAACATGGCACTCGGGAAACAACGCGCCCTCCTTTCGAATGCAATCAAAGCTATTTATGAGCTGAGTGGAGGAGAAGCAATAAATAAAACAAGCTCACAGTGCTGCAAAATGTCACTGTCAATGTCATGAAAAAAAAAATCTGACTGAAACAAAATCCATATCAGCGTCACGTACTCAAATTGTGATAATCAGAGGTGATACTCAAAACGGTTGGTTTGACCATTTGCTTCATGACATTTAAGCGACCATCGTTTGGTCAGTCACTATGTCATGACTTTTTTTACTGTGATCAGTTGTGAAAAATATCTGACTGACATAATCATGACAAATTTCGGCTGAAACAAAATCATGGCAGCGTCACGAGACACTCTACTGTGATGATCAGATGTGATGATCAGAAGCATGTGATTGATCCTCCAACTGTTTAAGTCTCATCACTGATCTTCTCAGTTGTGTAAGTGAGCTGATTTGAGCTTCGTTTCAGTCATGAGTGTTGGTGACTGAAACAGTGGCATTTGGTAGCCAGAAAAAAATCATAATTACGACGCACTTTGATTGAGTATCATCAATGAGCATCAAGCCATCATGGATATGTTTATTGTTTTCGTTGGTGAAAATCTCGTGATGCTCATGAAATTTTGCAGCACTGCAAGCTCGCTCCTAAAAAGGGCTTTCTGTTAACAAATACGTTGACAGCCTGTACAAGTTGATGCTTCCTATAAAGTGCAAAAAATGGACCCAAAAACCTATGTCAAGTCTTTTTTTCAAATCAATGTGACCTAACATTACAAACCTAACTCCATTTCCCTTCAGAAGCTGCTAGGACCTCCGTTAAATCTCTCCGTTAATCGTTTGGTTAGACTAACGCTCTTTTAAATAACTGGTTTGTGAAAAGCGTAACCAAGGATGTGGTTTTTGAATAACCTAACCACACCCGAACACACTGAACCGCGCGCCGGTAGTAACAACCATCGGCATCATACATTGTCGAAAGTTAATACCGAAAGGCTGTTACATGTTACTGAAAACTTTTCCGACACCGGAACCCGCAACAAAACACACACACAGAGGGTTTAAGTAACTTACTGCAGGAAGGGAGGGTTCTTTTCTTTTTCACCTTTCCCGGCAAAGGCCAAACATCATTCAAAAGGAGGGGAGAAGCAGCTTAAACTGTGGTTGCAGTTGAAAACCTATATAACCCTAAACCACAGTCACGAAAAGGTGTAATCACGAAAGGCATACAGGCCAGAGCAAACGCAGTACCTAGCTCCGATCCTATCCTTTAAAAAAAAAACTAAAAAAAGAACGTCAAAATGTTGGCCCCTCTGCTGCGCTCGTGCGGTTTATGATATCGTGTGCATTACACACACCCAGCGTCAAAAGCCGTTTGGCATTGCTGCTCCAAAATTCAACCCTATGCACCACACAAGCACACACACACATCGTACTGCGAGTACTGCACTGCTGCGACCACATGCGCTTTTCCAATGCACACTACTAACACGGTATATGGTAGGTATGCAGCACGACGGCGGCGGCAGCGTTGATGATGATGATGATGATGCACAAGATGGACCATCGAAAATCCGCAGCACAAGCACAGCGCATAGCGCTCGGGTGTGTGTGTGTGTAGAACCTCTCACAGCTTATTGGAAAACCAATCAAATCCCCTTCCCAAACGGGGACGCCACGCGATGGACGGCCGTATTCGTGACTCGCAGTTTTTCGCAGCTGCCCTGTGCCCGCTGTGCCGTGCTCTGCTGCTGAGAACAAAAATCGTCACGAAATGTCGCGCTTCTTGGATCGATTATTTACAGCGGACAAGTTGTGATTTATTGCCGGTAGCAGCACCATCCACACGGACGCACAAACGGTGTGCAAAAAGAAAGTTTCCCATTCGTGTCAAGCCCGGTGGGAAAGTTTCACCGACTAGTTAATACATTTTGAGAAAGTTGTTTGAGGAAAATCCATTTCATTGTAAGCGAACTCTTATTTGTTCTTCTTGCCGTATGCGGGAATTCCAAAGACGTCCTAGAACTCCCCCTCCCGGTCAATGCAGAGCTTTGATGCTTTCAATTAAGCCCAAAGCGATTACAATCAATGTAGTAAGCGATCCCCGGCCCACTTGGATCATGTTTATTTCTTGCGAAATCGCTCTCCAACTCTCAATTGATCGGGCCATTTTCCTCGTGTAAACATCGCAACGCCTCTTCCCGTCTTCTTTGGGGCAGATTTTTGCGCTCCACTTTGTCCAATAAAAATGGAGCACAACATTACTACTGGCACTCCTGGGACTGTGCAAAAAAGAGCAAAACGTCTCCACCCCTTACCTATCCTATCACGTTCCGCACATGGGAGCAGAGAGTGTAATTGAAGTCGTTGCCCATTTTGTCTGGGTCAGTTTGCAAAGAATCATCACCTCTCCTGTGTGGCATGCATTAAACACACACACACACAGGCACACCGTGGTCTGAATCGCCACAACCATCATCCACTTGAGAACAAGGGGAGATCAAATTTCATTCTCGACAGTAAATTTTCCCCATCATCCTTGACCTAAAAACGGCCGATGCTCCTGCACCTCACGAAACCCAAGACCCCGGGAGGGAGGGAGGGAAGCGAGGTTCTGGCCTGGGCTGCTGCGATAAACGATTTATGATACGTTACGGAATTATGTTTTATGGGGTACACGCTCCCCCCGGAGGGAGTATTCTGCACAGAGAGAGGGAGAGAAAAACACCTTTCTAACGGTTCGCACCATTTTACGCGCAAAACCCGTATCTTTGGCAGGCAGTGCTGCCTACAGGTTACAAGAGAACTGGGAGTGCTGGAGATTGGAGCTGGAGCGTTGAGGTACCGCCGTTTTGGGAGTTGGAATTTTACGACAAACTTTTTGGAGGTCAAACGTATGCGAATATAACGACTACTGAGGCCTGCAAAACGTTGGAAACTGTCGTCATTGGTTAATAATAACTTTTGTTTGGCACTTGACTGAACCTAAATCACGACAAAAGGGACTAAAATCAAATTCATTGTACAAAACAAGAGCCCTCTTCAAACCTAACAAAAATCAGAAAACAAGTCAAACGAACTCAATCAAATATCAAAAAAGAACATTTGAGAGTTATAGCTTCTTAGAACAATCGTTCTATTATTGTTGTTCTAAAACCTAGGCTGTCGTGTGTCGTGTGTGGTAAGCGGCTTACGTCATATAGGCACGGTACGATTACACAACAATTAAAAGACTTCGATTGTGTTGTTAAATCGACCAATTTGTACGGAATTCCCGCAGCTACTGATCACGATTTACTGCTAATGACGAACCAAGGCATAATCCACACGATGCAGTAATCGCTAATTAGCGTAATTCCACCCTTGCAGCACACACAAAAACATACGATAAGTCGTCATTTCCTTCATTCCCTTCAGCTGACATCATCTCATTTTGGCACGAGACTCCAGCAGAGGAATAGGAAACAGAGAGAGAGAAAAAAACACACAGACAGGGAATGCGCATTCCAGTAATCAGACTAATTGTTACTGCTGCAGAAGACACTACGAAGTCTACTCCAAAGGATCTTTCTTCTACACAAAAAAACTCTACTTTCACAAAATTTACGATGCGTCTCGATATGGAACCTAAACCAACTCCATTTAAATCCAGCCACCACCACTGCACAACACAAATCCCATCCAATGTCAAGCGGAAGTCGCGACCTCGGTGGTACCTTAGTCAGTGTCTAGAGAGAGAGAGCGTGGTGTCGTCGCCGTCGGTTTCCAGCGATGCTCGCGATGCTGCTTTCAGAAATCATCCAGCAGGAAATGGGCATAAATGAAATCAACAAACTCCTGGCATAAACACGCAGACACTGGCGACGGCCTAAGGTTCTGCTCCGGCATTCCCCCCGAAACCACTCTAAACCTCGCTCCAAAACTCATTTCCAAGGGAGGTATGGTTTTTCTCTACGACAGCAAGTTCATCACAACGACCCCCCCCCCCCCCCCCCCCCCCCCCCCCCCCATCACTACCGCAAACGAATGAGAACTCCCGCCTTCCTTCCGCGCGTGCTAGTGCGCATGTCCCAAAGGAAAACGTTGCCTCACAGAGCACATTCCAACGGGTTTCGGAACGGATGCCGCCACCGAAACATTCCCTTTCCCTTTCGTACACGGACTGGAGGTCTCGGGTCTCCCCTGTGCTTCTTTACCGGGATGGTGGGGGGAGAGAATCAGGATGGTTGGTTCGCACGCTCTCTCGCTCTCGCGTGTGCTGCTGCCCGTATGCCACACGGAAGGACAAGATGGATCCGGTTGTGCTAGACCCCAATAGCAATAACAAGGCAGGCGCTGGGAAAGCTTCTCTCGCACTAAAAGATATGCCGACTGTATGTTTCTTCTTCTTTTTTGCTTTGGAGCGCATGTGTTTTTATGCTGTCGTGTTCATGTGTATGTGTGTTCAAACACTCACACGCAAACACTGGGAGGGTGCCGGACGGACGCCGCCATCATCCATCGAGCAGTAATTTACAACAGCTGTCGATAGCGATTTTCTCAAGGTCTGCGCGAGTGCCGGGTGCACGTGCACTCACAGACGACGACACGGGGCGGCTTCGGGTCGTTCTGTTTCGTTCTCTTTTTCCTTTCGCCGATGACGCCATCACGAAGGGAGCACCAACTCGAAAAGGAAGTTTACCCAACAGCCCAACTCCACATATCGGCGATGTGGAGCCTTTGCTCGAAGGAAGAAATAAAACGAAGAAGAAGGTTCAAATGTTCGTTGGAATGTAGCAATCATAAAAAAACGGCATTATTATGTGAACCTGCCATTAAGTGTCGTATATTTTATTGTGATTTGGTCCATAAGCACACACAACTATACACAGACATAGGGAACGGAATACGTGAATACGATCAAACTTTGGTGATGTACAACCTCTCTGCCTTCTGTAACCCATTCACAGAGACGATGAGAAGAAGACGATAAAGCACTTTGCGGTGAACCACCAATGGGATGGGACCAACGAAAAAAAATTCCAAAAAAGAACATTCTAACGATATTATACATGCCAGTACAACGACCCGCGTCGACCGAGACTCATACCGAGATGCTCGCACAGTTTCTGCTGAGCAAACAGCACGCACCACCAACACAGATAACGCACATTTTCTCAAGCGTTTATCGACCGATCGCCGAGTGGGGCGCGCCATCGAATCCACACAATAATACTGTGCCCGCAATCCGCATTTGCATGTCGTTCTTTCGCTTCTTGTGCTTCGATTCACTTCTTAAAAAGCACCTCAACAACTTCTTCCACTTGAACATTATAATAAAAATAATATCATACACACACCTCATCGTTTTCGCATATACATTTGTGTTCCCCTTTTTTGGCCACTTACCGAAATCCCCCAAAACTATATCTACAGCTGCTGCAGCTGGCAGCTATCACAAAGCGAGGATGTAACATAAACTTTGCTTTGCTTTTGCTTGCCGGACCAACTCGGCCCCAAAACACCCCAAACCACACCGCCCTTCTTGCCAGCAGATAATGATGTGCCACCACCACCACTCTCTCTCTCTCTCTGGTGGCTTTTTTTTTCAAGACATTCCATTTCGTGCTTACTCGAGCAACTTTTGCTTGCAAAAACAGAAGCAGCAGCAGCCGGCAAACGGTACAACACTTGAAAAATATGGCCACAACCGAAGGGATCGGAACGCACAAAAACGCCTAAGAGAGGGAGAAAGAGAGAAGGCGAGACAAAAACCCAACCAACCTGGGTGGCAGCAAAAACCCATCACCCAGATGTAGATTAGTTGATTAATGGGTTGGGCGTGACTTTTAGCAAAAACGCATCCACACACACACACACACACACGGAGTGAGTAGGTAGTATAGAGAGACCTTCTTTTTTAGTGTTTTGTTTTTAAAAAGGAAGCAATAGCGCACACAATGCAGCAAAAGCGACAAGAGAGGAGCAATGCGCTACAGTTGTGGCTGGTAGCACAAGTTAATGTGTCATGTGGCATGTCATTATGAAAATGAAGTAAGGGAAATCCTTTCATTCTAAACACAGCACCAGGCGTCTCCATCGAACTTCTTCTCAAAGTAACGACTATTACAAAGCAGAGGGAGAGAATGGAATGATTTGAAGTAAAACTTATTTGCAAATCATTTACATGCATTCTTTTGGTAAATTGAATCAGGAAAAAGATTGCCATCTAAACCACACAACATCATAATGGTTCACCTTTGCATCTTGAATTTCCCATTGCTTTCTATGTTCTTCTTCGTGTCTCTTCCACTTCTCAGCGACCATCATCGACATAATCAGGTACTTGTGTCGGTAAGTAGTTTCCCTCTTTGCCTCTATAAATATCTCAAGAGTTCAAGAAGACACTACTTCAAGTTTAAAAAGGCGATCCCCGTTTGTTACCACGACGCGACCACATCTGCTAACGAACGAGTTATAATTATTCTTCCCCATTACATCTTATCGAAACCGCATCCCCAAAGCGTATGCTTACAAATTACACAATTTGTACTCAAACAAAATCGTCTGTGGTGATAGAAAACTCGTTTCCTTACGCAAACCGGCATATGCCGACCAGACGGAGAGCAAACTCCATAAAACGTTGAATCGTTGGACCGTCGTTGCTGATCTTTCATACAATGCCAACAACCAGCACTCCTCCGGTGCGTTCGGGTTTTAAATTTCATGCACATTTACAATGTTCACCCAGGCAGGGAGGTGCTAATTTTGCACTTTCCTTTGAATGACTGCTCAAACACAATCATCTCATCAGACCTCCTCCCTGGCCCCCCGTTTTATCGACCACCCAACCAGACCCATTCAAACATTAAGCCGTCACCCAACAGCAGGAAGTAGAACACTATCCACCACCACCACAATCGACCGAGCCGAGAGACCCAAGATAGCGAGGTGCTAAGAGTTTAGTCAATATTGACCAAAACGTCAGCCGCTCGGCGAGTGCGCTCGCTCTAAGGGCTGCCGGTTGGATGCGAAAACACGTACCCCCGTCGCGGAGAGCTTGGTGTAACTACGGTCTAATGGATTGGAATACGTCACCCCCAATCCAGCCCCGGGACTCGTCTCGGTTACCACCGCAGTGCATGACAATAGATGAATTCGATTGGACCACAATGATTGGCGGCTTCGTTGGTACCTTCGGGGTCCAATCCAGGCAGCAAACAAATGAATTTTTGGGGGTGTTTTGAAAGAGGCCACACAAAAAAGAAGAACTGAAATGCAGCACATACACCGCAATCCACTGCGGGATACTGAAATGACCAGATTATCGGTCACGGAAGCGAATACCAGCCAGAGGCGCACTTGTAATAAGTCTATGGCACAGAAAAGGTCACAAAGGACACATACTGCCCCCTGCGGGTTGCCGGTTTCGCGGTCCGCATTATGAACAACATAATTAAACACAAAAGCAACAAAAGCAACCACACGATTTGTGAAAGTTACTCATGAAATATGTAACATACAGCTAGAAGCTTTGGCTTTGTGCTTTGTGCTTTGGATTAAAGTAGGGATAATTCTAGCCCTACCGATCATCCGACCACGCGACTTCTGGAAAGTTTCACAAGCAACAACCACATCAGATGATCGCCTTTTTGTGTGGTACATATATAGCTGGCCTCCGATGACTGCCACCACCGCCAACAATCATTGTCGCTCTCATTAGCACTTCGATTGTGGTCCAAGGTGGGAAGGAAGTTGTATCAGAAGCAGGTAATTCTTATTAGCATACGCTATAATGCAGATGTTTTTGGAATAAAATATACGCCACATTAAATCCTTTCCCAGTAACGAGAGACCGTTTTGATCTTGGGAATGAAACAGCAACACAGCTCAAGTTCAAAGCAAAAAATATTTCTTTTCTACAGAAATACCTAAAAATGTTGGTACATTACAAAATTTCGAATTGGACTTGCTGCTAGCTAACCCTTATCAAAGCTTTAATTTCAATAGAACAAACATGCTTTATAGCTTCAGTAGAGATGAAAACATGTATTTAGTCACGCTGTAGACAAGATTTGAACGCATGCCCAGGGATGCACTACTAGAAGCGCTTGGCACTGTACCACGCAGTCGTTTCTTTTGCCCCACATTATGAACCAGTTTAGTTTTTCTGAACTTGAAGTGTTATTCTCTCCATGAAACGTTGCTCTATGTTGTACATTCTGAAACACGATCAATACAATCTTTCTATTTAGCACCACAACTTGTGCCAGAGTGTCTCCGCAAAAAAAAAAACTGTTTTTTATCCTTCTGTCAACATATTTACCAAACGATACCTTTCCAACATAACCTTATAGAGTAAGCCTAACTGGTGCCAAAATCGATACCACAAACTTCCACTATTCTACACCTAACCAGCAGCAACGACCAGATTTATATAGCAGAAAACTACTGCTGCAACACAAAAAACAGTATACCAATCGTAGCTAGGGCAATGTTCCAAAGCGATTCTCGATTAGTTCTGGCTACATTCTAGCTTTCTGTGTCCTTTGCCATGGTCAATGTACGCAAGGGAAGCTAAAGCTAAACCACTCCCCCGATCAACAACACACCAGATTGGAGGCCACCAACGGCAGTATTTGATGTTCTCGCCATTAGCGGACGCAAGAGGAGAATCCTCCGATTTCGTGCCAATAGGCAGAGAAACCGGTTGACCTAGACCTCAGAACACACACACACACACAAGGGAGAGAAGGAGACCTCCACACTCCTCAGCAACGCATCCATCATCATTATCTTCGCACCGCAGCGGGCGGCAAAAGATGCTCAAGCACGTGAAGTGACTCTACAGCCAACACCACCACGTCAGACGATTCGTCTCGCGCGCGCCCTGCTCGAACGATTGCATTCCAACCAACCAACGCGGTGCAACAAATCATCGTTCGTCGTGTGATGACAACATCCCATCACCATCACCATCCAGCGCAGTTACCTTTTTGCCAGCGCGTTCCAATGATGATGCTGGGATCAAAAGTTCATCAATTTCAAACCTCTCTAGACCTCTCTAGTATCCCGACCGCCTCTCCCTGCCGTATTCGCGTTCAACGGCACACAAACATTATGTAATGAGCTTCTCCTGCAACGAGCGAGTTCCTTTTGCCGTTTCCCAGCATGGCGGCTCCTTACCATCGGAAAGAAGGCAGAAAATATCAATCAATATTAGGTGAAAATAAAACATTCCTGCGAATGCTATTTGCTGTGCCACCAGCCTAGAGAGTTTGCCGCTTCCCGCTCACTGTCACCGAAATGGCGGCGACGTTGTTACATAATGGAATCAAGAAAGAGCGAGAGTGAGACGAAAAGCCCCCAAATGACGACGGAACGGAAGGAGCCAAATCTTTAACCAGTTTCCTTTCTCCCCAGTGGCTTTCAGAGTTGTGCTAGAACTTCCACCGGGCCACAATCTAAAATCCTGTCTTATAGTCGCTTGTCTATGAGCACACCCACAGCTTTACTCTATCCTACGACGCTTTAGATAGGATGATAAGCAGCGGAAAAACAAGAAAGCAAAAAGAGCGTAAAATATATTGGGAACCTTGAACAACCACGGCCACGGAACACGCACGGAGAAGGATGAAGCGCGCACGTTGGTAAAACTGTCAACTGTCCCCGTGGGGAGAATTCAAGGATGCAAGGAAATGCTCTCACGCTTTCTACGTTCTGTGTTTTACGGACCCCCTCCTCCTTCGTGGAGGGTGAGATTGTGATGGTTTTTGATGTTCTTTTCGTTCCTTTGGTTGGTGTTGTCCTAGTACCGAGCTCAGAACGCCATCAGAGGGAATGAAGGTCCCTTGTGGCAATCCGTTCTACTAAATCCTACAAAGAAAGACAAGTTTTAATTGTGTCCTTTTCGTCACAGTGTAAAACCTTGGACTTTGTGCCCCCAACACCACCAAAACCGAGTGCCAACATAAAGGAGCACCATTCCTCATCGTAGATACCGTTGCTTGCACACCCGCTTGCCTAGCTTTTACGGGCAATATTCACCCAAATATCACTTTCTAGCCCACATCACTCGAATACATACTCTGGATGGTTGTTGTTGTTGTTGTTTTTGGGCTGGCTGGCTGGATTGCTGCTGCTGTGGCCGCGTTGGCTGTTGTGCTGCCGTGCCTTGCATTCCGCGTTAGTCTGTGTGTGCGTGTGTTAGCACCCGTTTTGTCCGAACCGTGCCAAAAATGTCTGTCTCCTCTTCGACAGGGCGGCGATGCAGCAGCACAATAGAATTTAGGGGGGGGTTATTGCGTTGCAACACACACACTCAGACAGCGCTTCTAAAGCCTGAATAAGGTGCCTGCTGCTGCTGCTGCTGTTCACTTCTTTATTGATTCGCAATGGGGGAACGCAATGGCACCTCCATGGCAAACTGTCAACCGAAAACTTGCACGAAGGTATTGCTTTTCGCCAATTTGGAGCACCCTTTTTATGGCCTACTTGATTTCAGCTCCCCTTTTTTTCGGAGAAATCTGGTTTCGGTGTGATTGCGTTTTTTATTTCTTTTCCTTTTCGAATGCAAATGGGAATTTCGCGGAAATGGGATTTGGGGAAAACTCTACTATTATTGTCGCACCGAGCAAATGAAAACACACGCGCATACACTACACGCACTAAAACAAACACGACTGTATGTACGCCTCTTCTGCCTATTTGGGGGATAAAACGCAGCCAGTTTTGTCTTGCACTGCTGCACGGGCGGGGAAAGGGTTAAATCCTTTTATTTTCAACCACGTTCCACTGCCAGCATTTCTGTTGAAAATTCTTCCACACAGATGAGCTTTTTCTTCACACACACACAAACACACACACCACACACGACTCGAGCAGACGGAATAACAATTTTCACTGCACGCGAAAGTGCTCTCCCACTGTGGTTGCTGCGATTGTGGACACAAAGCTACATTCGGAGATCATACAGCAGAACAACAGGATGGCACGCTGTGATTTCTCCACCGGACAGAAGAAGGGTCGATAAGTAAGCGGTCGTCGTCGTCGTCGCAGAGCAAAGAGTCACCGTTGCTGCAACGAACCACCACCGCCACCACAGAACAGCACCACCATTTTTGTTCACCGAAAAAATAAGAAACCAAAAACGACGACCAGCGACGACTTCATGCGCGTTCGATGGTAAACCACGAACTGCGGCCACCAGCACGAAGGCCACCCATCGGAAGCTGACCGATCGTGAAAGTGCTCGGAGCGGAGCGAGCGCGCGAGCATAACATCTTTTCTCTTTCCCGACACTTCTCCCTTGCATTAGAACCTTCCGTTGGAGAACGAGAGGACACAAAATAAACGAACCTGATGGGTCAAAGGTGGAAAAGGAGGGTGCATGTTTACGTTCCGGGACGAGGGCTAATGGCCATGGTGGTGGTGGTGGTAATCCCCAAAAGAAGAGACTCGCTTGCTCGGTTCAACTGCGATGTACACTCTTCGGTTCAGACGCTCTGCCGAGAGCTTCGTGCATTTGGAGTGCATGGCTTTGAGTGGGGGGCCCCCACACGCTCATTCATTCACCCCGAAAGTGCAATGCAATGTGGTTCGTTCTCTTGGAGCAGTGAGCAGCGTGCAGAGAGAGAGAGAGTGCAGCGAGAGTGAGGGTTGCTGTTCGAGTCTCTCTTCCGCTCGGGTACGTCAACAGTGACAGATAAACTTATCGTTTAGTTTCGTGCTTCAAACGATAAGTGCGAAAACAGGCAACGGAATTTTTGCAGCTTTTTAAGGTTTTATGTTTAATCTAAGTTTTAAACATATTTTCACTAATAAGCATGTGCAATTCATATAACGTTTCTGTCGGTTTGCTTGGGTCTAAACATTGTTTGTGGAATAATTCGCAAAGGTTCGGATTCTAATGTATTTAAGTCTCAAAGTTATTCCCCACAAAAGACAAATAAGTAATAAGTAATTAATAATTAGTAATTAGTACCCATAAGACCGTAGTGCTAATTACTACCGACCCTAGCAATTGATAAAACAACATTCCCACGTGACAAATGTCTCTCATATGCGTGTAACATATTATTACACAGCCGCTTGTATAAAACACGACCTCGCACAATCACGTGTTGCAAATCAAGCTTCTTCCTGCGTGCACCCATCAACGGTTTGAAATTGAAAAATGTTATTAATTTCTTCACGTTTCAAAACAGTCAAAACAACGGCCAACGAGAGACATGATTCACAAATTTTACACGCACTGCTAATGCTCATACCGCGGAAGGTAACAGGAACAGAACAACAGACAGAGCATACCTGATCTTTCCAAAATTCGTTCTTCGCTTATCTATGCTAAAATGTTATCTACGCGAGTCTTATCTTCAAAAGGATTAGAATTAACATATCTCTCACTGTATCTTTGTCATCGTCATCGTTTGCTTCTAAATGTATGCAGCATATTCTTCTCATTAGAGATAAATTACCTGAAAAGATAAAACAGAAGAAAAAAAAGAGATTATTAGCAACGTTAATCGTTTTCTGCAAGGGGTAAGGTATGAAGATCACGCCAGTTAGAGCATTATGTCATCCGGAACTCGTCTTCAAATCAGGTTTACCTTAATAGCAGTAAATTTGCCTGCTAATTGCACACTCACCTCAACCAATTGGCCCTTCGGCGTTACTCACGCCCTTTAAAGCGCACAATTTATGCAAATAAAAGAGCACACCACGACGATATGGTTATTCTGGCTAATCAAGCCCTGTAGCCTTTATAAACGTATGTACCTCCATTATCATCGGCACCACCCACGCTGAATCGTCGGTTTTTGCTACAAATCTCAGCACAAAGCAACGATAGTGCATGATCTCATCGTATTTAATTGTCGCAAATAACGCGTGCCGAGAGCACCGAGTGCTCGAAATGATTAATTCCTCCGCTTGTTGGTCGGTAAGAATTAGAGATTAGAACCGTCAAGTGTGGGCAGTGGGAATTCGGCCCGGAAAAGCAGAAAGATAAGACCTGCCGTTCCTTCTCTCGTGCTCTACCGAGAGCTAAAGTGGATAGAAGAGTGTTATTTGAGTGTTTGAAATTGTTTAAAGTAAAAAGACGAGTTTTTTGATAGGGGAAAATAAATTGCGGGAGGGACACAAAACACGGAAATAAATAAAACGCCTGTGTGTACAACCGAACGGCTTTCCGAAGACCTCGAAGACCCACACGAAAATGCATTGTGTGTCCTTCTCTACCCCTACTTAACAGGGCACATTTTCACGCCAACACACGCGTGCAGCCGTATCGTCTTCTCGCAGACGTCCATGGATGGGGATCGCGTGCGTACACAATGCGACGCAACAATGTGCACAAAACCACGAGACCAACAACGAAACTCAACTCAAACCCAACCCAGCAAATAAAGCCCTACAATCATTCAGCCACACCAGTACACACACTGGTGGCGAACCGAACTACAATTGACGTCAGCGACCAACAGGCCGGTGGCACGCGGGAAACCACGATGCCTGCCTGCCTGCCACCCGTCCCGGCGTGTCACTGCCACAAGAAGGTGACAATAAATTAGCAGAACTCGCCCAACACTCGGCCAGCAGAAGCTCGACTGAAGCAATAAAGTGATCAACCCCGCGCTGCCGACTCGGAACGAACGAACGAACGAGTCGCCACTTCATAAGCGAAGATGCAAAATTGTGTGCCATCTTTCGATTTTGCGCTTCTTCCTTTTGTTATTATTACGCTGTCCAGCAAGCATAAAAGAACGACACTGAATTGCGGGACACACGGGGCATGAAATTAATCGCAAGATGTCCTCCTTTTCTCCGTCCGTTTGACTTTAAATTGAACAATCTGAATTAGAGAATTGTTAAGATGAGCCACAAAAAAGGGCCAAGTGTTAATTGAGAGTAACTATTTTATTTGCATGTTGCAATCAAGCAGAAACAACCCTTACACGCTTTTAAATCGTTTCATTTTTGAGCATTCAGAAATCACTTTTACTCTAACCCCTACGACGCTCGCTCTGTACGTGACATCTCTAGCGATAGCGCAAGATCACGTCTCCGGCTACTGGCGAGACAGGGCAGCAGCAGAAAAATTGCAATTGCACCCGATGCACGGACACGCAAACAACCAAAGTGCACCCATGCAAATTCAATCAGAGGGCAACAATTGCATTCGCGTTGCACAAGAGCAGGTTGGTAGAGCACTGGGAGTGGAAGAGGGAAACTTCTGTCTGCGGTTCAGCCCAAACACATGGGAAATTTCGCCAATCTCCGTCTCGTCGTGTCAACTACAAACAAGGACGCGAGGAAAAAAGCCCCGAAGGGTGAATAATAGTTACGAAATGAAAACGGGAAGGAAAATGATTCCAACTCAACGCAAGCACAAGCAAACAAGCGCACATGTGTTGATCAATTTCAATTCATCTCAATCAATAGCGGCAGCCCCGGCAGCCAGTTGTCGCAGAATGCTCTCCTCGCTATAAATAACACCCGCAAGGCAAATGGTTTAATAAATAAAAGTCACTTTAAAATGGTAAACCCCGTTCCTTGGTATGGCTGACGGTACAAACAGGCAGATGGTGTTGCAGCAGGAGAGAGCTTGGACGCGCTCTTTGACACACTTTGTGGGTGCAAATTTTCACACTTTTCATTGGCCGAAAAAATGTGCAAAAGTCTCAACGGATTGGAATCATTTTGCAGTTACAGTGCAGCAGCAGTGCGATAGCATTATGAAAAGCATGCAAGAAGTGTGTTTTTGTTCGAGAAGTAATGAAATGCCTATTCTATCATCTAGAAATATTAAATTAATACATGTTTGAAATACAATTCGCAGTAGATCCTTCTCCTAAAATGCCTAAAATACACCGGAAAAATAACTTTCAACTCCCAAAAGGTACATCAATTATGCTGTTCATCTCTAGCTCACACTTACAGCGCCTGACTGAGCTCATCAGTCCAACTTTATAACCGTGATGAACTCAATTAAATAGTAACATTTACTTTGAAGCCAACGCGACTCTCCACCGAAGCTACTTCCAAAGAAGCTTTAATGCGATTAACATAGTAAAAGTGAATTAATATCGGAATCCTTTCTTATCGCACAGGCACTATACAACAAAAAAAAGCGGAAAACGAGATAAAACGAACCAAGAGCTGATTAATTACAGCGATGACAAAATCAATAATTGGTCAATTTTGTGTGCAGCAACGATACAGAGCGTACAGACACGACTAATTGATCATAGGACACGTTCAGTCGTTACACAAAACCGGACCACACAAAAAGGGGTATCTAAACATGATAAATCCAACCATTCGGCCCTTATCACCGTACTACACACGCACGATGGTACGGTATCGTCTGCCTCAGAGGGATGAATTATTACATTGAATAATAGCATCGTGACACGGCCAAAAGTTGTACCTCGACCGCTGCTGGGGCGCCTTTTCGCATCCCTCACACCGCTGACCACACTGATAACGATATCGAGAAAAGCTGATAATTGAAATTGCAAGCCATCAAACACACACACACACGACGCGTTTGCAACCATTTCCCAACATAACCGTGATAGTGAGCGAACGCGAGTAAACGGACGGACGGATGGTGTTAATCAGAAGCACATGGTAGGCTCGCTGCAACTCGCTGCCCAAGGCTTGTGCAAATCTCATCCCAACATCTCGATCGGGGGAAGGGAATGTGGAACAAAATAATAGGAAAAAAAGAGCAAAACCCCCCATCGTCCTCACAAATAGGTCATGGCATGTAGAGCTATGTTGTTAAAAATCCATTTGTTTGCTTCCAGTTCAGCTTTCCGTTGGGGCTCAATCAAGAGGGTCGACACAGCGAGCCCGGGGTCCGATTGATGTGCAGAGATTGGATATGCCAATCGATTTCACAAGATGTTTGTCCGGTTTTGGCACCACTTACTGCGAGCGAAATGAGCAAGTAGAGGAGGCAAGGATGTGTGTGGGTAATGTGGGGGGTAAAAAAACAGTCTGACCTTTTAAGCATGTTTTTTTTTTCGTCTGACACGTGTGATGAGGTAGGGGATGATAGTTGGGTCCGATATGGAACCATCAGATGCAGATCATTAACATGCAAATTAATTGCAGTAATGCATTTCTGAGAAGCCTTCAAACGCAGTCGCATTCGGGCAGCTGGGTTTAATTAAAAATGTAACTATAATTGGAGCGTTCATCTTTTGCAGCCCTGTTTGGCTGTATTGAAAAAGAGTTTTTTCCAATTATTTAAGATCTGCTTAGTGTAACTAAAACGAATTACTAAGGCCTCACTAGAGAGTTGCAACATAAACTGATCTGTAACATATTAAAGCAGAAGAAAACAACTTGTCATTTGCTTAAATATGTCTAAAAATACTCTCGCTGGATGTATTAGACAAAAATGACTGCCGAAGGCATAGAACTGCCACCTCACGAGAGAAAGAAAATGAAAACCTGCCAACGAAACCAAATGTGAAAAATAGGTCACATTTGGTCGCAAAAACCGTTTCTCGAGATAAGACTACTACGGTGGTCTGCTACATTTACGTAAGCTTCGAAAACGGGAGGTGTCCGCTGCCGTACGTAATGTCCATCTGCAAAAGCATTCCCTTTCGTACTTTTGTTTGTTTGTTTGTTTGATGGCATAAGAGCTGCTGCTCTGCTGGCGGGCACAAACACAAACAGAAGCAACAGTGCCGAATGTTATTTCCAGAGACCAACGCGCCCAGAAGATTCGTACAATCCTCCTTGTTGATGACGTGTGTCGAACAGATGTGTGGCGGAAGATCCGTCCAATGGATTGGAAGTCGTTTTCTGTGGCGATCTTCTTCTTTGCATAACGGTCCAATGACATTCACATTGTGAGAAGGCATATGCCTAAAAATGAAAATAAACATTAAAAATCACCACATTGCGAGTGGGGAAAGAAAAGGAACTGAAAAAGGCAACCGTCAGCATGCTTACGGTTGAAACAATAAACGAACAAAAATGCTTTCCATTCGCGATTCCAAACGCACTGACACTGACCTACACGACAACTGAGCTCGGCGACACCATCACCAGCTTACAAGCCCGGGAAACCGGATTCCTCCCGGCCGACCAAAAATGGCTTGCGCACACATCAGACTCGCTCTCATTTTACGAGCGTGAAAGGAGATAACGAGTAATGCAGGCTTTTGTTAATGTAATCCATCTAAATAGGTAATTTCTACCAGCTACCCGTCAATTTCGAACATCAAAACAAACGCTCAACCCACATCAGACGCGCTTCAAACCGCACTGGCTCTGATGCGGCAAAGGGTTACGCATCTAGCGCAACACCACCTTTAGAAAAAACTTGCTCCAAGCAAAACCTGGACAGGGTCACGTAAACACGAAGCCCTGTCGGGTGGTTGGGGTAAGGAGGCGATAATCCACTATCATTACGTACCTCCGGTGTTGCCCATGACAGTTCAAGCCCGCAGCTAACTATCACGGTCAAGTTCATGTACGTCCACTACCCTGTGTGTGCTCTTTCGTGCGATCTTCTCGAGGGCAACCCAACAGGCCCAACGTATCGAATGCTTCGGACCTGATCAGCTGAGCATACTACAGCTTCTGTAATCGGGGCGACATGAGGCTGTGGTTGGAAGGGTGTGGCCAGTAGAAAGTACCACATCACAAGTCGCAACTGACCCATGTGTGTGTGTCTGAGTGTTTCAGTGTTGTTGTTTTTTTTCGTTTGCTTCATTCTCTTTTCACGTCTTTTTCGTTGTTCCTCTTGGATTATCATGGACCTGCGGTGGTTCGTTGTTTTATTGTTTTTTCTTTGGATTTTTTATTTGGAAAGCAATCATCTATCTACCGGTACTGCTGAACCGTGATCTTTTAACGCACTAGAAGCAGCTTTGGAAGAGAGCGAAAACGAAGAGGATCCGGTGTATAAACCGGTTCCAAAAAGCATACCACCAATCCCCTCCCTGGGTGGTAACTGTCCCTCTGTACGATGTCTGAAACGGACGCAACAGATCGAATCGTGTCGAAGATCATCATCATCAGTAACAATGGCAGC
>KI920485.1:3438-20460 GCA_000473525.2 Anopheles melas | reverse complement strand
AAAAAAAACCAGAATGTTGCAGTGATCGAGCAAATTGATTGTACATTTCACGGCCCAAGCAGCCCCAATATTCGAAAACGGTCACCCGACAGCTTGCCAATGCTCCCCCAGGTGTGCTAGCTAATATATTCCCTAAGGCCCCTGTTCCGAGGGCTGCAAACATTCATCTACGATTCGCTGCAGCAAACCACCCGCCCGTCGGACACGAATTTGCGATTTTATGCGATTAATTTTCTCACCGGGGGCAGATGGAATGGCGTGGCACCAGAGGGGGACGCAGATCCACCCTTTGTTTGTTCTGTGTTGAGAGGGCACGCGGCAGAGGGATGAGTGAGCTCCTGCCGTGCAAAAAAATAAAACAGCTTCTCATTTTCATCCTTCGCTATTGACCGCCAATTAGCGGATCCAATCATCAGCTCGTCCACGCTCACTTTGTGCGATTCGTTTCCCCCCGGATCGGTGGCCGAAAGTGAGCCTCGCACAGGGAGAATGGCAATCCGATTTTGGTGTCCGTTACTTTGTTGGCGTCGAGCCTTTCATGCTGGTCACGACGCAGAGTTTCTGAATGAGAAAAAAAAAAACTCCAACTCGAATCCCCCGGAGGGCCCGTTCCAACGCCCCGTTCCAATCGATAGCGGTCAAAGGGCAGGCGAAGGTGCGGCGTACACGCCGTACACCAAAGGGGGAATCTATTTTTGATCCGATGCCGTACCCCGCCAATTCTCGCCTAATCTTTGGGGCCACTTTCATCGCGCGGATCGCTTCCTGGGCCGGTGCTCTGCAGTGCAGCCAGCCGGACAAAGATGCAACCCCCACGGTTTAGCTCAGAAACAGGGAAATGGGGAATGATTGTCCAAGGACCATTTGCGCTACACTAATGTACCTTTCGATACCGGGAGGGAAGGGAGGGAGGGGGCAGTGGAGCGGTGGATGCTGGACCGGGCTTTATCGTGCCTTTTTTCCCTTGTGCGGGTGATTCTTCGCGGTTCATTGCGCAACGGCGATTTGGCTAATTGAATTTATTGCGAGAGGAGGCTCCACCGTGTCGGGGTGGGTCTGAGTTGCCGCTGAAGGCTTTATTTCCGCTACACTTTACGATCGAGCATGGGTTCATGGGCCGGATCGAATCGAAGTGACGGTGCAACGCGCGCGGATAAAGAAGGTCCACTCGGGAGGATATGTGAAACATTATGCAACACACACACGGAAAGGATTATGGCAAATCCCTTTCAACGAAACATTCATTTTTCAAAACAAAAATCATCAAATGCCACGTTACCTTGGACATTTAACAATCAGTTGTGTACAGAAATGCAACTCATGAACCTAGAAATATATTTAAATCATTATAGAAATACCTATTTTCCATGCAAAAATATTTTGGAGAAGCCAAACAGCAACATCACCATCAAATTCCTTCATTCAATTGTACATTTAACATACAAAAACAAACACACACACACACACACACACACACACACACACAAATACTCCCACACAAGCCCAGACTATCAATGGCATAACAGAAAAAAAACCCCGCAGCTGATAACGGTAAGCTTATTGACACCGGCACCTGGAGAAAAGCGGAAGCAAACCGTACACAACTTGTACACGTGGGCCGGGTAAATGGCAAACTGGCGGCTGGGCAGGTGGCACGAATGGAAACCATTGCAGCAGCATGGCAGCACGGGCATGGGAAAAATGAATCTTCCGAATTGTCGGCAAAGAGAAGAAGCAACAAAAAGCCGTGCGGAAAACTGGAAATTATGTAAATCAACACCGACGCCTATTTCATTGCGCTCCTTATCTGCCCCGCGTTGGCCCCAAGTGCTTTTGCAAAAGAAGAGCGATGGCAAGTGGTGTTGCAATGTGTGGTGGTGGGTTTTCCTTACCGCTTGGTACCTTGCAGTGGCATCATTTTTTTTAAGGCGAGTAGAGAGAGAAAAGAGAATAAGAGAGCGATGTGCACGAGCGGGCTGAATGCACGACTAATAAACGTTTAATTTGTTGGTTTCTTTATGTTGCGCTTCGATGCGGCAGAACGGAAAACAGTCAATAAGTTGTTTGAGAAAGATCATCTCAACGATCATAACAAGTAGCAATGAGTTGCTAAAATTTGCAATAATGTTGAGCTGCTAATATTTGTTAAAGTACACCACGTGAAACGGTTTGCAAACACGCTTGCCAACCGATCTGCTTTAGTCGCGTGCGGATGACGACTACCTTTTCCGGCCACTTCCAAATGTCAAACGTTATTATGTGAACTCACACGAGTGGGGTTCCTTCTTCGAGTGGCAAACACTACTCATTACATTAGGCAGCACCCACCCGAAACCCGCTGCTCTAATTCCGCTCGACATCATCTTACCCAAAAGCGAACCTTTAGCGGCATAATCGGTCTTACGTTACCGGAGAGCCCCCCAGTAATTGCAAAACCAGCCACAACAACGGATGCGGCGTTTGCTCCCCTTAGTTTCTGCGCTTATCTAAACCTAACCTTACGGGAACGGGGTACAGAGTACGAATGCATGTACCACTCGCCAATGGAATCACAGCAGCAGCAGCAGCATCATCTCAAGATAGGTTTGTATCATGCACTACATGCTGTTTACTTTCAGCATTGCCCCCCCCCCCCCCGTGAGATCTTAGCCCGCGTATTGTTTGTTGATGTTTTGTGGGTTTGGGTTTTGTGCGGGATGCAATCTAGCCCGGAAGTTCGTTGCGTTGTTACATCGCCTCTGCCAAGGGTACCGCAATGCCAAGGTAATGATGGAATGTGGAATGCTATCAGCGAAAATGGAAACTGGTGGAAGAGATTCCCTTTTTGCTCGCATTCAGCACAGCGATGCTGAATTTCGGAATTTTGCCGATGACAAATTGGTGGCGAAACGAAGCGCACAGCAAGAGACAGCAAACGCACATCTCGGAAGGACTTGAAAAAAGTGAAACTCACCCAAAGGTTTGGAGCCGATACGGTACACGGTGGGAATGGTTTCGAAAAGAAATCAGCGCTTTGTCCCATCTTCTACTCTCCCTGCCTGCCGATGATATCGATAAGCCTGTCCGGCTGGCTAGGTGGCCAACATTGGCGCGTGGTGTAGGTAAATATTGATTTAACGACTTCATTTTTACTTTGTTCCCCTCTAGCACTCTTTCTCTCTTTCTTTCCCGCATCATCCAGTATTCCGTGCCGCATAAAAGCAGTGTGTTAATTTCTCCTCCCCAAGACCCTAATTCCAGCCGGTCGGGGAGGGTGCGTGAGACAAACACCTGACCGCACACGATGGCACGCAGTTGACAGACGCGCTGTGCCGATCAGCAAGCGAAGGGGAAGCTCCGGTTTGCTTCCCCCATTCCCCGACCCAAAATAAACCTCACTTTGGCCAGGCAAACCTGGTGAAACAATCGGAACCACCAGCCCGAGAAGCGAAAACGAGACACAATTCCACTTCCCATCGAAGACTATTGGGAGATGAAGAGGAGACGCAGTTTTTTTTCTGTCTCCTCTTGTTGTTGTCGTTAACAAAAAAAAAAAAAGCGCCGAGAAAGATAGCGCGGGGAAAAATGTAAATAAATAAATAAATCAGCGTTTCGGGCACTACCACCATGAACCACTCCTCCGCCCCGAATGCCGACACCGGCCACGACCGAGACCGTGTGGTGGACGGATGCTGAGGTCATGGTAAGATTTCTCTCACGGCTGCCGGTGCCGCTGCCGGTCGGAGGATGATTGCGACGCGACAGGTGACTGCAGATTCCGATGGTGAAATACTTTCTAAATTTCGCCTCTTCACCTCAAAGAAACTTGTCCCCTTGGCGTCCGTTGGCCCTGGCGGTGCGTAATCCGATTGTGTGAAGTAGGCGACTAAATCGGTACGCAGCGATGACGCACAAAGTGATGTTATGAATTACATTTCTTTACAATTGTCACTTGATAGAAACAACTTGTTAGTGTATTGGATTGGCATTGAAATTTGATGTTATATCGTTTAAAAAATTAGTGGCGCATCATCAATGCATGCTGCTTTTGATTGTTATTATTTGTTTTATTAATTTGGAAACAACACTTGCCTTTAATTGATTTTGGAACAATTTTCCAAAATATTGCATCCCAATCGAAGAGCGTTCGTGCCCTGCTATCATTAAAGTCTTTCGAAGAGAACAGCTTTTCAAATAAATTGTTTAATATTATTGCGATAAGAAACGAGTTTTGTTTCACTTGTTTTTTACAAAATATAAATTACACCACAACTCGATTTCAAGTGCATAATACATCGTGCGGTGCGTAGTGTGCGTTGATTGAAAGTGAAAGAAATCCCCACAGTCCCACATAACGGATGACCGCTGAGACGCACACAGCCGCCCGTGTGTGTGTGTGTGTGTGTGGGGGGGGGGATGCAAAACTTGAATTTCTCGTTGTGGCTGTCGTAATTACTTTACTACCCTTTTCATCAATCCAGCGTGTCCACCCGTGCACACCCATTTAGTTGATCTGGAAAGTGTTTTCCCCCATAGTTTGCAACCCCACAAACACACACAGATGCAAACGCCCTTTTTATATCCTGCTAAAGGTGTTCGGGCGCTCGATTTCCGTCTCGCAAAGGCGGTGGAGTGGTAGTACATAAATCTGTACACATTTTGTAGACAGTGGTTCGCTTTGGGGAAGAAAGTATAATTTCTTCAAAAAAAAAGAGACCTTTAGAAATAGCGGTCGACTTGGTCCTTTTCTCAACTCTTTTTTGTCCATTTTTTGGGAGGTGAAAGAGAAATTGCCAATACACACAATACAAAGAAAATATAAATACCGATCAATCAAGCGTTTCAGATCGGCTGGGTGAAGTGATTCACACAAAAGAGCTCATCGGAGATCGGTAGGGACATTCAATTCATCTACATGATTGATACACTTTGAAACTTGCAAAAGAAATATCATGCCATTTATGTATTATTACATTAAGTATTTGTACATGATAAAATTAACTAATTTATTTATTTTTATTTATTTATATTTAAGCTCTTAACATGAAATTAACCAGTTCAGCAAGAAAACAAAAATCACCCGAAACGAAAGTGAAACTGATGTCACTTCCACACTCCGGGCCGAAATCTAAAGTACCGCCGCACGTAGGCGGACAGTTCGTCAAACAAATGAAGGGAAAATGCAGTGCCGTTGTGCTGCAGATGTTACATATCCCGCACTAGCGGGAAAGGTGTTGAGAAGCGACAACTCATTCACAAGCGAATGACCACAAGTGGCGACCCGCACAGGCAATCGCTCATCACTACCAAAGGCGGGCCGCCTGGCAAGGGGTGTGGAAGAAGGTTGTGTAATGAAGCTATAAATTCGAACATCAGGCGTACACCAACGCAGACGACCTCGGTGCGTCTTCGGTTGGGCAATTCCGCGGGCACATCCATCCATTACGGAATTACCCTTTCCCATTCCGTATGCCCCCGCGGTCCGGTTTCCCGGCCAACGGATGCGGGAGTTGCGGTGGTGCCGCGGAGCATTGGCGTGGGCGTAAAGCAAACGTGCAAAGATTTGGAAACATATGCGCTGGTGCGACTGTAGCGGCAGCACTGTATGCAAAATGTTTTGTACACATATAATGATTAAGATCTCGGCAGGTGCTACTTCGCGCAGCGAGTCTTGGCGAAATGGTGCAGATACATGCAGTTGCTTTAATTATTCGTTCCAAATTAATTTTAAACTTACCAAAACAAACAACCTCATCGTGGACAGGATTTAAACAACCAAGCACGGACTGTCTATATGCACTATAACAGTTGGAGTGAAAACACTCAGATCTGGCGCACTTTGTAACTGATCACTCCGCTTCCTCCGGAAACAAACACTGCACACAAAAGAAAGTTACTCCTCCCGACGCCGAACGGCAACCTGCAAACGGAGCTGCAAATAGGGGTAAACATCCACTTTAGAAGCAAATACAAAAGAAACACCCAAAAGAAAAAAAAGGGGAAAAAAAACAATCACGAATTCACTAATCGCACGTGCACAATACAATTGAGCGGGTTCGTTTCCTGTTTCAAGTGTTTCGCGCATTGAAGTCTTTCGTTGCAAAATTGTTCCCGAAAATAATCACTTTAAATTTTACTCTGCTCCTGTTTGGCCCCTGAGACTTGAACGTCATTTTTGACGATATAATCTGTTCTTTTCATAATCGATTTGTGTTTGGACCGTGTTTTGGGGCCAATGGGGTGGTTCCCTTTTCTATGTTAGGGAATGTTTTACACCTTCCTGCAACATGCACATAGCATACCCACTGCTTTCGCTGATTATTCGGTCACGATTTTGAACTGTTTCTTCTTTTTTTAGGTACAACGGGCCATATTCAGCACAAGCACGGTCATACAAGATGTGTAGGTGAAAACGAAATTTCATTCGATTATCATCCACTCGCGGAATGTCACTAATTAGTCATGTCACGAATATTCGCTACTAGCAGATTTCGTTGTAGTGTAGCTTCTTTTTAGAAAACCGTGCGTTGAAGTATTGTAGCGTCTCGCTAATTCATCACTGGAACCTTTTTTTCTTCCTCTCACTCAACTAACTAATCCATCTTCTAATTGTCAAAAGTTAATGTCTAGAAGAAAAAAAAACACACTTTTCTGCTACCATGCCCCAGGGGGCGGAAGTTCGTCGCTTGCTGTGTGCGAAGGCTTTCACTCGTTCTCACGGCACACACACAGACACAACCGTTCAATTTCACACGCCTTGCCATTCGTTTAGCACAATCTCAACTGCTCCCGAGATGCCCTGTCAGTGGCCGAAATGCGCCAACAAGCAAAACAGGATCACAGTGTTAAGGGGAAAGAAACATCATACGCAGCGTGCCGAAAATTCAATCAATCTTCAAATATACAGTTTTTTTTTGTTTTGTTCATGTTTTTGCACGTCACTTATGTGTTTGTTGACCCGCTTCTTTTGCTGTTCGCAGCATTTGGTTCCAAGAAACGGAAAGTTTCCAACCGAAAAACGAAATTACGCTCATGACAGCTTCAATGAAAAAAAACACGTTCTGTTCCCAGATCACTGTAACTCCCTTTGCAGCAGCATTATTTAGTCAGGATGAGATGGTGGGAAAATTCGACTTAATTTTCGCTCCCCCTTAGCAACTAGATAGATCACATATCCACGCACCAACAGGAACACTCTTGAGGTACTTCAGAGCAAGTTTTGCGTATGATGTTTTTGCTGCCATTGATTTTTTTTTTGTTTTCATAAGGCTCGATGATTTCGAGACGCGAATTTTCGTTCGTTCGCTACTTTCACTCTCACTTCGCACTTCCCGCCCGTCCGCCGGAAACACTGTCCTTTCCTGCTGGGTGCAGAATCGATCATGCTGCGTCACGAATCGCCCTCGGCGTATTTGGCGAACCACGCGATCGGCAACACTGACCTTACGAATTTCGAGCGCTTGTAAAAAAAACAAAAGTTGCGAGCTGCGATAACCTACAAAGCTAAAAACCACACTAGCACCGTTTCGGCTCTACGCGATACACCACCGAGCGAAATGGTGTGAAATGGTCACAATCCTGCCCACGGAACGTCCGATACTACCTTTCGACGCTGACTGAGGAACGCTGGCGCGCGTCTGTCTCGCTGGACAGTCCGTGATCGTTTGAGCTGCCGGTCGGTTGGGGAAACAAATTTTTATAAAAGCAACCGTCGACCTTTAGCTGCCCCGGCCGCTGGAGAGCGCAGCATTTGGAGAGCGCACATTCAAATGAGGCCCCGAAGCTTTGCGCAAAGTTTGTTCGCGCGTTCACGGTTCGGGGGGGATATGCCGTGGAGGTGCACTTTGGTTACTCTCACTCTCATTTGCTTTTTTGAGTGCGCGGAGAGTGAAGAGCGTTCGCTCGGCGCGGCTTAAGCTAATCCGGGCAGATGAATGCGCAGGCGAAGCGTTCATTCGATTTATCAGTGTGTTGTGACAGGTGTTTTTTAGCAATCTGACGGAATTGAATCTTAATTAATAGTGATAAAAGTCTTCGACTTTTAGGAAAATTGTCTTACTTATTTCTTTGAATATGCAAAAAATTCAAAAAACACTTTTTTAAAAATAATAAAATTATTTCAATCGCCTTTAAGATGGTCTAAAACTTGCCCTATATGATAATGATTTTGGTTAAAATTAAAATTAAAATTAAATTAATAATTGGTTGAATTTTTTAGTTGCTCTGAATAATTTAATCATAAAGATGTTCATTCCCGAATGAACCTTTGGTCGCAGGAAAAACCAAAAAACTTTTTTTTATCTCCCATACGATCGTCTGAATCATCCTCAAGATCACTCTCGCTCTCAAACGAAGCGCGTAAACTACACCCGACCAAGCAGCCCGCTCTTCAGTTCGCTCAGTTTTTACTTCTTCCTCTGCTTCGGTTTGCTCTCGACGTGAGCGAGACACGTTCATTTTCATTTGCTCTTCTCGAGCGGCGGCAGCATCTAGAGCTTTCGCTTTCTTCGAACCTGATCGCCATTCGGGCAAGTGGGAACCTGAAGCTTACCCCTATTTTTTGTTCTCTCACTGTCGTAAGAAATTCACTCGATAACATTCGATAGAGGCTCGATAAATGATTGGGAAATGTTTACCTATTTCACCATAGAGCACGAATAGCGGGGAAATGAATGCGAAAAAGGAGCATCACAACTGACATTAACCATGTGTGAAGCTAAAAATATCGATACCATGTGAAAACGTTCGCTGAGATACATTAGAGGTTGTCCGTTTGTTTTGACACCGTTTTAAAAAGAACCCACGGCTACCTAGTTTTAATCGCAGGTTGAAAAGGGGATGACTTTTTTTAGGATGCATCATGCACATTGTGACATTTGCATCGTTTGTGCGCTACACATTTCCTCTTTTTTCGAAATGCCATTTGAATTAAGTACTTGTTTGTTTTCTCCAGAATATAAAAATATTACGTGTAAAATGTAAATTAATGAAATAAACACTGCTGTCTATTATGAACCGGTCCAAATTTTTATTGTACTAATTTACAATTTCTTGGATCCTGGATCAATTAATTGCATTATAAAACCAATCACTTCGCTCCAATTCCGGTGAATGAAATGTATCTTTAGCTACAGTCAAAAGCTTTCCAAACATGATCAAACAACCAAATTATATCATGACACGCGACACACCAACGTTCACCATTCATATAGCGTTGTATGCGATCGTGTTCCACTAATTGACAGCGTCCAGCCAGCAGTGAAAAAACGCCCGCTGAACCACTTCGCCGACAACATCGTCCGATAAACCTACGATCAGCTTCAATTGTCCAACGCCTCATCATCCATCAAAAACTACCCCAGCATGAAGCACTGGGGACGACACACTAAAGTGTTGTCGATATACAGAAGCCCAAAGACAACAGTCCGTGTAGCCGGACGCCCCTGGAAACACTCTATCATTATGATCCCCTCGTATCGATGGGCCCGCCATCAATTGCCGCCATCCGGAGCAAAAACCGAACCGCCGGTTCCTCTGCGGTTCCGGTGGAAAGAAGCTGCGCTCGATTTGCTCACTGATCTTCATTAATCATTTCCAACTCGATCGGAGCCTTCTGGTGCGAAGACCATGTTAGACTACATCACGTACTCGACACGACACTGAAAAGAGTTGTTGCGTACCACGCTCCTGGTGGAACCCATCCCCCCCCCCCCCCCCCCCCCCCCCGTTTCGAAGGGTGGTGGCACCCTTCAATTTAACACCCTTCACCATCAAACACGCCCGTTCAAAGGGCTCTCGTTCAAAGTCGGCCAGTGCGCTCGGGATCGATTTAATCCCGCAGGCAGTACAGTACGGCAGGGAAATGAATGCTGCGAAGTGTTGCTAGACCGCTAGACAGCTGACTGGTCATCGTGATCATAATTTCATCACGCACACGCTTTGCCTTGTCCCTCGAAGGGACGATCGGTCCACTTCCTAGCGCCTAATCGTGTCGGCCGAGCTGGGTTCCATTGATCATTGTGAAGCGTGTGCCACGTGCCATCATTGATCATGTCGGGTTGAAGTGGTGTCCCGGCGAAGAAAAAGGGATAGTTTCCGGCTGGATAAGTAGAGCATTTCGTTGCATAATAAAAGGTCACCAATATTTGAACGAAACACGCTAGCTTTAAGACCACGATTAGCAGCAAAATAAATTGCTCTGATGACTGTTCATGTGTCAAAACATAATAATACTTCACACTAACATTTTAAATAGATATAGCATGTAAATAGAACTAAACTAACAAGAACTACAACGAAACTCTTGTAGCATCGATTGGAGCAATAGTTTAAAACGTAAAATTAAAAAAAATAATAGAAATATATTGAATAGCTTCATTTTCACTATTAAAGATGAATGGTGAACTAACATTCAATATATAAATATATAAAGCTTGAAAGTATTTGTCGCTCCTAGAGCATTCTTCAATTGCTGGGCATGGTAACTTAGCATCAGCTGATTCCAAAATGGCATGTCTCGCCTAGATCTGAAGAGTAGTTTACGCTGGAGAGTAATGGTTATTAGTTGTAGATTCTAAGCCTTCACAGCTTGTTTTGTCAGATGATACCATATATTTGGAATTTAATTTTTTGGAAGAAAAATGTAGTTCCGAGAGTAATAAAGCAGTGAGAAGATTTTTTTAGGCTAAGCTATACGAGGTAACCTGTGACGTTATCGTTATACTTGAATGCTTTGATAGGTTTATACAAACGCAATCTAATCATAATCCAATAATCATGTATACATTCAATCTCAACCATTAACGCATTCAAACTGGATTGCAGCTGGCAGCTTAAAATAGTTCACCATCGATCACTTTCGCTCTCCTAAAGATTGCTAATCAAATCAAATTCATTTAGACCACTCACAACCTTCTATGGTACGCTTCACCGCACAAATGATGCGCGCTTCTTCAAACAATGATCATAAAACTGTTGCAAATTGAGCACCAAGGCAAGGCGAAATGTCAAATACGTCACCGTAAAACACAGCGGCACAAAGAGCCGCCACCCAAATGGATCTTCTCTTCTCAGTGATTCTCTCGCCCGTATCTTTGATGTGTGAAAACCAATAAAAAAATGCTATTTCATCAATGTCGGGCCGCGCTACTGTTTTCGTGTCATAAACGAGAGCGCATCATAATACGCAAATTAGAGTATGCGCAATACTGCTGCAGCTGGGTGGTGCCGCCGACCTTGCCAACAAAACGTTTAGGTTTTGGTGTAGAAATGCGTACCGCACTAATGTCTTGGCGTCTAGATCTATTAAACTTAATGTCACCCTCATTAGTGTTGCTTAATGTGGTCTAATATCAAGCGTGTTTGATTATTATCATCAGCATTTTTGTCAAAGCTGCATTTCATTCGATTCAAGACTTTTTTTCACATTGTGCTAACAAAAACTACGACAAAGAAGCTTTCCGAAACTACAGTTTGCAGTCCTTTCCTGGTCCCGTGCTTCTCCAGTTGGCAAAAAACTTTCTTCTCGATGACCGCTGACGACCCTTACACTCCCCCGACATTATGTGTCCTTTCTACACAACTACCCCATTGCCACTGCGGCAACACACCCTCGCATCGTTCGTGCAGTTGCGATGAAAACAGATTGTTCACCTCACCCGATCGGTATTTGCTCGACGTAAGCCAACGTCACCTTGCTCGTCACGATCGGACATTGATGGGCTCTGACCTTTAACCTTCCACCCTCCCGGGGAAGGTTTCATCCTACCGGGTGTAGCATCAGCATGCGCTTTCCTTTCGAGAAAGCAACGACCATAATCCAGAGTACATCTTTTGAACGCTTTTTTTTACTGAAAGAGTGTAAAATCCAATGCGAATCATTTGGAGCTCATCCAATTGGAGCCCACCACGACAACGACGATGCTCGATGAACTTTTCACCGAGAACTCCTGCGATTGCGATGTCACCAATTCCCATCAGCGCATGATCTCATTTAAACAACCTTGGGCGTTCCGAAGCGACCTAACGGACAGCGAAACTAAATTTATGTTTTTACCATTTTCGTACCATCGCTAGAGCTAATAATGTCAAGCGAAGCGCACCAACTGCTGTTGCGGTCTTGCTAATGCTAGAAACCCGAGCGACAAAGTTCAACGACATCCTGCCGTGCGCCACATTAGCCCGGTGCTTGTTTTGCAACCTTTTGCAATCTTTATTCGCCACCCCAAAAATCGAAATTCATCGAACGAAAAGCGAATCTTCAAAGCACAAGCGTACGGCTCCATCTGCTGCACTAAATTCAAACGCTCCAAGCAGGAGATGAAATATTTAAAAAAACACACACACACACACACACAATGATGCGCTCGGGCTCATCCAGAAGAAGCGGAGGACGATTTCGATTTCATTTCGACACACTCGCGCTTTCTACGAAATCGCTTGAAAATCCATACGCGACATCCGCCACAGTAACCCGTTTCGGGCGCGTTCGATAAAGCAACACAAAAAGGAAAACGGGCACCAAAAAATGTCAAACCTCTACATAACCTGTGCGAGGAGCTCGGACGCTGGAGGATGATCGGTGCTGTGACCTGCTTTTTATGCTAATAAGTCACACTATCACCCATCCCCAGGTTCCGTGGGATCGTCCATAACAGCGGCACACCAACACACGCAGCCCGCTGGTGTGCGCACGGGCACTGGCCACAGGTTCACAGGGAGCAGGTTCTTTCCTCCCTGGAGCTGGACGCAGAGAACTTGTTTGATTTATTTCGAAATCCATAACCCACATCGAGCAGAGGTACCACGCGTCACCGTAGCATCGCGTTGGATAAGGTTGATAAGATCCCACTTACCGTGCCGGTCGGTGCGTATGCCGCCTGATTTGCATTTGAAATATAGCACCAGCTGAGGCACGACGTTGCAGTAGAATGCGCCAACAGCAGGCAATGGTTTGTTTTTGGATGAATAGGTAAGATTTATCGATTCGCTTCCATCCATCGCAAGAGTGAATCGTTTTGCGGGATGATTTACTAAGATACTTAACGAACGCGTGATGGTGACGGATTGAGTAGCGTCTTTTGTCTTGCTATGACATTTAGCGACCATAAAATTAGGGGAGTCCCATTAAGAGTTATATTTCTGCTTTCAAAGCGTGTATGCCCCAAACAGGCACAGTGCCATTTTGACCGCTATCAAATCATTAGCTAGTAAGATCACTGATCATCAGCCGAAACGATCAATCCACTTTGGGTATAAACTACAACCAAAAATTTGAATTGATTCGTTGCACAATGCAATCCAATCCCGAACTTCTGCACCACCTGTAAAAGCTCCAGTTTGATCGTGTCTACTAGCGATGTTGAACATAATCCTAGTCACGGCATCATTCCTAAGCAAACAACCTGTCCGTGCTGCCTGTGCACTTCCTCTCCACGTTTCAACGTTTGTGGCTCGCGCACACACACACACACTCGAATGAGATGTGCTTTTTCTTCAGGTTTTCCGCATTGCATGGCCTTGCCGAGTGTGCTCGGGCCGCACTTTACCCTAACCTTGCACCGAAAGCGAAAATTATTCCTCCGACCCATTGCACACTCGCAACAAGCTGCGGCAGGTTTTGCAGCGCACCCGTTTCTCTGGCTGCTGCTGTGGTGGTGTGAGCAGCAGCAACATAATTACATTACGCTGTTTTTGTGGTGTGCAGATCAATCTCAGTTCAACTCGGACTGCTAAACATTGGACAGGCAATGAGCGAGTAATACGGTGTTACAAAATATCTTAATTTGATTTTCTTCATGTTGATGCGAAAGCTCTCTGCTCTTTTCAAACAGTAGAGAGATGAAAAAAACACCATGAAATACATGCTAAAGGCTCGTACAGTTGACCATTTTCAGTCTTTCACACGTCATTTGCAACCCGCGGCACGATTTGTTCGCCAAATTCTTAACCTAAAATGCCGCTGACACTTTAGCGCGACAAATGACGCTCATCTGCATAACAAACCACATTGTCCTTCTGTGCGTTTGGCCGTGGAATTTAACGGCAACGGCTTTGCTGGTTGTTTGGCTTTGCCCCCACCTTCAGAGCGCAATCAATTGTAAGCAAAGCGAACAAACAAAACAAAAATAAAACCAGAGAGGAGAAATGTTAAACAGATACAAAGTTGCGTCGATCTGTTACCCCTACTTCGCTTCCCTCCTCGATCTGGGTCGCATTCACATCCTCAATTTTGTCTCATTTTTCACGGCTTAATGTGATCCCGGTGCGCAAAAAAAACAACAACACCGAAAGCAATTGAATAGATGCACTGCCCAAATGAACCAACCCACGGCACGGTGACAGCGAGAAGATGTGTGAACAGAAAACGGACCGGGGCTTGGCTGTCTCGTTTGCAACACACGGCACGCACGCGTTCTCGAAAGTTGCAGCTTGGAGGAAGATCCTCCTAACCCAGTGACATTAAAAGTGTCAAAAAGAGCAAAACACACGGCCATTGCGCGCGCGAACGAAGACACCAAACCGCCCCGGATCATTAGCCAAAATTGGGGCCACAACGCACCAAATCTAGCAGCAGCGTCGAGCGAAGGTCGGACGAATCGTAGCGAACGGATTGAACGAACGGAAGTTTTGGGGTGCCGTTTTGGAGTTGGGGAAATGGGGGTGGAGGAGGTGGTTACCGATATGGCCGCACTTGCCACCACTTATGGAGATATCATTGAAGGTCATCTTCGGATCGGTTTGGTGGAAGTGCATAGCATTCACGTGAAATGAATTCTCCTGAATGAATCTCGGAAGCTGTTTTGCAGTGAACATGAAACATTGTATGATTTAAGCGTAGAAAGGAAATGTTTCAAATGGTTTAATATAAATGATGAATAAAGCTACCAAAAATACATTTTTTATTCATTTAATTAGCTCGATGTGTTAATAAATTCTATTATACTTACTATTACTATTAGTTCTATTAAGATAAAACAAAGAACAAATTTATCTAATAGGAAAACAATACGAAGAGTATGAGTGTTTTGTATGAAATTAAATGAAACAAAATTGATGAAGAGAAAACTAACACTTGGTAAACACATATTGAAGGAAAGTTAGAAAAAATGGTTAAATGGTTAAATGGTTTAATATAAATGATGAATAAAGCTACCAAAAATACATTTTTTATTCATTTAATTAGCTCGATGTGTTAATAAATTGTATTATACTTACTATTACTATTAGTTCTATTAAGATAAAACAAAGAACAAAATTATCTAATAGGAAAAGAATACGAAGAGTATGAGTATTTTGTACGCAATTGAATGAAACAAAATTGATGAAGAGAAAACTAACACTTGGTAAACACATATTGAAGGAAGCTTAGAAAAAAATATCAGATATTAAAGAATCAAAGAATATGCATAGTTTAGAACTATAGGCTACACAATGTACCCAAAAGGCTGTTCTAAAACATATCAATGATTTTTTTTATTAAATTAACGTTACGATTTTGCACAAGAATATTAATTTACTCTATAATAAATAAAATTGGCGAAACTTTTATTCATAATCAAATGTCGTAATTTAAATAAATGTAATAAAGAAGAAACAAAGCAGCGTTCAAATTAAACTGAAACCATTGTCAAACACAATCATTGATTTTAATCACATCGCAACAGTATGGTGTAAAAAAGCTGCTCTGCTGCTAAGAAAAAGAAAGAAGAGCAACGCCATGTCATAAGTGTATTATTAACTTCAATTATCACATGGAGAACAAAAAAAAGCACAATTAGATAGAGATTAGATTGGACCAAATGGACTACTATTAGCCTCCCGTGCCCCGGTCCATTGCCTGTGGTGTAATTCAATTACATATACATACACACTTCCCTGTCAAGATGACATTATCTAACCTGCTTTCAACACGTGCGGGTCAGTAAAGTTTCCCTCATCCACGGACCCATTATGCCGCAAATTCTCACGCGCCCTCCTTACCCGTGTGACACTTTTTCCTTCACTTTTTTTCCCATTCCACCCACCATTCCCATCCTCTAACTCACCACCAATGTGTTACTAGTGTATGCACATACGATAAGTGAGGTTAAGTAACGTCCTTTAACCGAGTGACCTGCCTTTTTCCACCTTTCCAATTTTCTTTGTTTGCTCGGGCTAAGGCTAAGGCTTTTCACCTCTTGACCCCAGAAATGGCAAACCACCAAGAACTAGATCTGAAGTGCATTCCGATTGCGGAACTCTCACGAACCTCGCGGTGCGGGGAAAAGGAGGCGTACAAAAAAAAAAAACGAAACACAACACAACGGATTAGCATGGCGTGTGGGCTGCTCTGCCATCAACAAGCGACATCGTGTTCGCCGGTGTGCATGATGTTTTATTTAAGACCTTCAGCGTCAGCGACCACCCACCCGCCCGCGGCCACCGCGGCACGACACAGAGGCGGAGGTGCAGAAACTACCCCAGTGTGGCAATTTCGAGGCAGCGGCAAAATTTCACGTTCACATTCGAGTGCATGATAAAAGGAAAACAATACGCATACGCGCTGGCCGGGCAAAACAGGCGACCGCGCCAAACATTGAGAGCACAACCGCCATTGCATTGCATCAATTCAACTCTCTCGCGCCAACCATCGTCACCGTGTGCGCACAATTGCATAGCCGCCGTGCAGCATGTTGCATCGGCGAGTGCACGCTGCATTTTACACTCCGCTGTGATGCAATTGTTCGGTGCATTCGGGGATGCATCAATTCACATTGCAGGCGGAAAGTCAACAAACAGGAAGATGGTACAGACGGTTGAAGAGGGCTTGCCGGTTGGAGGTGTTCGAGTGAGCTGATTCGTTTTTCTTCGATCGTTCGTTTGCACAGTTGTGGCCACCAGCTTGACCAAATCACACACACACACACACACACACCGCGGTGTGTATGTGCACAGCGATGCACTCAAATTGCATCGACCGTTTAATAATCGGATTGCCAGATCGTACCCCGGGTGCCGCAGTAAATGTTGTAATCTTTTTGCCACCTTACACCGCCAATGTCA
>AXCO02004573.1:0-22420 GCA_000473525.2 Anopheles melas | reverse complement strand
ACGTTGATGCTTCTTAATAAGTGCCCTTTGTGAATGAAAATTTCGTGGTAAGAATAATGTTGTACTTTTGAGAGAAGTGTAGAAATTTGAATCAATACAACAGTTTATTACAGTATCAGTATCATTTATTCTTCAACAGTTCATTGCTTCAGAAACCATTTATTAAAGTTATTAACAGATGCCATCACGCAATTTACATAGCATACATTTGAGCGTCTCTCGATACAGTTCATGCACTCATAGCATCTAAATATAGGTAGCCTGAATGACAAATTGAAGTGCTCACAGTAATCCCTCAGAACAGAATTGTAAATAACGTATCCTTCCATCTGGATACTTTGAACTGCTCGCGAAAAGGTGTCCGACTTGGCACTGCCCTGCACTCCAGATGTTCGAGAGTGTGACATAATGAAGGCCAAACTACAAACACAGAATTACGCGTCCGGACCTAGGTCTCGTCTGTCCAAATAACGCCGCTTGGTTGCGGGACTAAACAACAATCTCTCAGTCAATTGAACCGGTGTCCCTCGCTTCCTAAGGGTAATTGGAGCATTGGCACAGCTGTATCAAAGCCACCCTCCCTCAATCGGGGGAAAACTTTATTCGCTGGCTTAGCGAAAGTTGAGCGACAGCGAAACGGGAAAGTTCAGCGAACACATGGGCAATGTGATCGACCGATACTAATCAGAGACTGCGAGACGGGATGGGACGATGCATCGTTCCACGAACGCCGAACGTAAAGTCAGAACTTGTTGAGGGCACCCGCGTGAGTACCGAGTTTCCCAATTCTGCCGCCAGCTTCGGACATCTGCCAGAACTGACGCCGACTAATCCAATTGGACATTGGCCGGGAGTACATTACGGTGTTGATGGCATAAAAATTGGCTTCCTCTTCGTTAAGGGGGATCGCGTTCGGCGGGTTTGGCGGAGTAGCTCCCGGTTCATGTTTAGCTCACGTCAGCAGTTTCGAGTGCGATCTAGTAGGCTTTCCGAGCGTGTATGCTGGATCCCCTTCACCCTCCCTCCTACACCAAAACTAGGCCACTGGTGACTGCGGACATGACGTGCGCATTCGATAGCCAGCACAGTAACTGTCCATCTGTCGCCTTTCCAGTAGCGGCTGCCATCGTCTTCGGTTTCCGGTTTCGGCAGATCTGCCCCTGTTGTTCCGCGTTTACCGTTGTCAGCTTGAACGCTTGACTTCAGTCGAGCGAAACGTCCCTTCTAGAATATCGATGCTGCTACTGCTGTGTCGCCACTAGCATGTGCTTCCGAAAAAAGGGGATTACACATTTGGGCTTTTTTTCGGCTTCCTTACTTTACTTCTTCGTCTCACTGTTTTGGTGATGATTTTCCTGTGCGGTTGTAAACCCTCCCGAAAATCACACCGCAGACACAACGCAAAACGAGAACAATACGATTCACCATTGCTGCCCGAGCGCTGTCGAAATGAAATGCGAAATATTGCCCAGTGAGGCGGACCAAACCGTCAAACAGTGATTTATTTCGACGACCACGTCTGTGCGGCACTACGGTATTCACGGAACGTGTGTCGCTGTTTGGCCCATATTTTGCTGCTTACTGCCGAAGTATTTGTTGACCATCGTTATGAATTGTAAGTGTCGATCTCAGGATGGGAATGGTTTCCTTTTTTTCTCTCTCTCTCTTTCTCTCTCTCTCTCTCTCTCTCTCTCTCTCTCTCTCTCTCTCTTGCCTCATTTCTGTTCTTCCGTTTCACGCCCCGGGGGAGATGACGATGTGGTTTCGCCCAAGCAATTTTATGAAATTGGCCAACACGGAAAAGCCTACGGATGGAGACCAACGCCAGAAGTGCCGGAATCTTCCTTAGAGCATATCTCTATGGATGTGTTTGGTGCAGTTGTGCATACTTGCGCGATAATTACTTCGCTGGTGCATGAAATTTTCATTTATTTTCAATTATTATCACAAATATGCGTATATTTAAAAAATGCGTCTTTTTAACACATACTGATATTTTAGAATTTTTCCTGTTTGATTATGCTTTCCAAATACAGTCATTCAATGGTGTTTTTTTAATATACCCATGACCTTCGCTATCGGGAACAACAAAAAAGGGAATAAGGATGATCATTTCCATGCCGTGGCGGTTTATTCATAATCTATCTGATTAAAAAATTCGATGCTGCATTTGAATTTTGTTGAATTGTGGTGTCATGGTTGGAATATTTTGATTTGAATGCTCCTATGATATTTTCTTTCATAGAATAATAATAGCAAAAAAAGGTAAATGGTTCTTTCCTAAAAACGGAAAGAACAAAAAAGAATTTACAAAAAGAACGAGAACAATTGCTGGGAATAATAATTTAAAAAATCAACGGAAAACAAGATGGAGACGCCAGGTACATTGAACTAATGTTGTTTCATAAAAATATATACCTTTGCCTTTACGAAAAAAGGAGGAAAATGTAATAAACAGCGAGTTCGTTTAATCAACATCCATCAAGCCCCATTACATGTCTATTCCTGAAAGCTTCACTCGCTACACAGCACGTGCTACAACAGCACTTTCGCTAACAAACCATCATCGTCAGCTGACGCTCACTCATTCATGTTTAGTACAACTATTCCACAAAACACTGCCTCGTGTCTCTCGTGAGTGTTTATGCGTGAAGCCCCAGCAACCACCATCACGAAACTGTCAGCTGATTTTCAAAGGTACGCACTCACACTTTTTTAGTACAACACCGACACTCACCGTGGTCGTGGAAAATGCGCGGGACCTACCGTGAGTGCCTGTTGAGCACCCAGTGAAGTAGGAATCGGTACCTAAACGATTTGATCCTAGCGCAGAGTACCGTCAGTGCGAATCGAGCGGTATCTGTCGATGTTTGCAAATTCGGTCTCCGTACGCAACTTATTCCTTCAAGCAAACGGCACAGTAACGAGCGGTTATTTTTTTCGGTTTGGCTTAAAGCGCTGGAAGGTGAAAGCGGTGAGCTGCTACGGGTCCGGCTTAACAATTGTCCTGGGCGCGAAGGTTGTTTACCGGAAACGGTGGTGCTGGCATTGATGTTGGATTACTGTCTTGTCGAATCGTTGTTAAAGTGGATCAAACATCAGTTCGATATCTGTGGTAAAACGGTTTAAGGCAATACATTAAGGTTGCTAGATCATCAATTATCAGCAGCGTCTAGTCGCGGATTGCTGATGAGCTGCATGAAATTATCGATGGAATAAACAACAACAATTGAGGCAGTGTTGTAAAGCAGTTCGTGGAATATTTTGCGCGGATTGTTTTACCAATGAATAACAGTGATGTAATAGGTGAGGTCATTTCATTTACTTCACGAAAAAAGCTATAAATTCACACCTAATCTTATAAATACATAAAAGCGTACTCCAGTGTTGTGCTTATGTGAAAAGTCCAGTTAATAATTGTATCAAGTGATTATATTGTATTGAAGTTTTTACAATCGCATTGAACAACAGGATTGATGCATTAATGATAAATTTTAAATCGTCCGCATTTGACCAACTATCTGTACAGAATGCGTTACTTTTGCACTAGTAATTTCTCGACACCGTGTTGTATTTTGCAACTGATAAAAATCATGCAAGATTTTCTGTGCTAAAACATAGTTTCAAAGACGGAAAACATATTGGATAACACACAGCAAGTAAGTAGTGCTAACTAACAATCCAATAAAACCATCTTAAAACCAATTTCCGTCAAATCCACTAAGTAGGATACTAAAGTCTAACAGCGTTTTATCTTATTGATGTGCAACTTTTATTTCTTTTCGATTAGCATATTTTCGATGAAATTTTTCCTCCCGTGCCTTTAAGCATCCATCCGAAACATTCGGTGGGATAACGGAAACTACAAGTTCGCTGAAAGAGCAAATTGATTATGTTATGTTAATGCGGGCACGTACTCTATAAGAGTTTCTATTGATGTTTCTTCCCAGCTGAAGGACAATTCGAAGGTGGAGCGTGTAGATGTGTATGTTTGTCAGTGAGTGTGTGTGTGTGTATGTGTGTGTGTGTGAGCCACTTTGAACTACTATTTGTTTGCAGCAACAGTAGCGGCAGGCGTGTCCAATGCGACAGATAAAGGTGCCGCTCGTGGGCGTTATGATTGGATACAAATGATTTTCAACAAGGCGAATGAAGCTACGGAAATTGTGAGGAATCAAATTAGCATAAATTATCGAACGATAAACCGTAACCGTATATGGTTTGTATTATTTTGGTATAATCCACTGCATGCTTGTTTATGATATAGTATGCAGAAACAACTGGCTTTTTTCATTAAACAAACAACTCCTTTACTGTTTGTCGTTTCTCTTGATTGTTTCTATTTCTCTATTAAAGATTCAATATAAGATTAAACATTAAATCACTTTAAAGAAATCAGATCCCTCTGCGCGTAACCGATATGTTCGATCGTTGCCTTAAGCACAACACTGCGCATCCACTTGTCTATCACATACCACTTAAACGAGCTTCACATCTGTTTGTGTTCGGATACACTTTCTCGGTGCGTTTTCCATGAATGGATTATACTGCCTTTTCCTCTGGCTGTGAGCTATCATACTCTTTCCCGCTCGAATTACGGATATCGTGTGAGCACCAGCTGCCTGTCTGTCTTACCCATCCGACAGCACGAATAAAATGTGGCATGTCTACACAGCAGGCGCCCTCGACACTACGCTGATGCTGGCTAGGGGGAAGTGAAAAAAAAACCCGGCGAAACAGACGCCCAAAAAGCATCAAACCGGCCCAGTACGTTGCAGTCATATGCAAATGCGGACGACGAAAACCATGTACTAGTGGAAACCCGACGCACAGCAGCGTAGTCGTTACGACCGCACGGCTGGTCGAGGATTCGGTCCCGGTTCTCGAATTACCGCGCCAGGTATGACAGTTGTTGCCTGCTCCACGTGAGAGTGTTGTTTAATCATTTCGCTTGCATGTGCTAATCTTTAATTCATCGTAAGTGAAGTGGGCTCGAAAAATACAATTTTGTGTTTCAGTAAAGGAAGTACATGTGTCTTGCGCAAAATCATTCGCATTAAAGAGTTCATGCTTTTTATTCGTGCTTTATTTAAACACCATCAGCAAGTATTCATTGAAAACACTGGCAAAATGGGAAATTAATAACTGCCGTCATCTCTTAAGCTGCAGCTGTGATCAAAGTTGATGCGAAGATTAGCGCCACAGAGCTTAAAGATTAACTCTCATTTCAGAATCGATGGCATTAATTTATCAATTCATTGGTGGTGTTTTAATCTGCCACTGATTGGAAGCACTAGGGCAAGAGACAGATATCCCTTCCCACCAGAAGTAAACTTCTCGCCCCAAGCTAAAAGGGGCAGGTTGCGAAGATTTTCCTCCGTTAATCACAGTTTTAAATCTTTGCCATCTACCGATAAAAAAGCGGAACTTCAGCAAAGCGAAAGTTTGGAGGAAACGGCGAACCACCGCAGGACAAACGAATGCGCCAAGTTCCACGTGCGCTGATTCGGGAGTGATAAAATCAACAACTTATTTGGAGTATTGCTTTCCAACCGTTACTGGGACTTTGCTCCTGTGTTTTTCTATGTGTGTGAGTGTTGTTTTTGGCAATGATAACGGTTTTTGGAAAGTTTCTTGCTCAGAAAACACAATCCAACACACCCTTTCCCCCCAAAACGCCTCAGAGCAAGTGGTGTGTGTGTGTGTGTGATGTGTTCGTACGCCTTGCCGCTTCAGTGTTGGAGAAAGTTTACTATAAAAAGTACTAATTTAGAGCTGGGCGCATATCGTTGGTGTCGTCATAAGGTGCGAATGGTGCTGTCTCATGGGAGGGAAAGAAAGAAGGCGCAAAGGTCAGCTTAGAAATTCGGTCTGTTTGGAGTCCATAATGTATAAAAAAAAAACAGAATAGAAAACCGATCCCTTTGCCCTGGAGCCAGCTTTCCCGATGTTTATTCGAAATTATTTGAATGTTTCGCCTGTTCGAGGCTTGTTTAGACTGTTGTGTTGCTAAGTCGCAGTGCCAAAGGTTGCACATCGTGGGCAAAGTTGGGCGCAGATACAAAGCCATTGAAAATAGCGACATAGTGCCCTTGGCGATACTGTGCCCGTTTTGTTGTTGTTCGTTATATTTCCCTTTTCCTATGCATTATAGTAATGGTCAAAAGTTGTCTAATTATATGAACGACGATCTACACTTAGCCAAACATGGCTGAGTGATCAAGAAGTGTATCCTAGCAACCAATAATCCCTTTCCACAAACTTTGGCATCGACCGACGACCCACAAGTCCACGAGGAATGAAAGCAAAGATCTTTCCAAACAAAACGAAAGGCGAGCATGTTTTCGAGACGAACGGCAAGAGCCAAAACAAGGTTGTATCTTAGGCTACCTATTTTTGCATGCTCTGATTAATTCAGTGCGGTAGAAAGTTTTGTTTCTTTGATTGCTTGTTGTGATGCAGAGATTCACACTGTTCTCATTTCTCTGGTTTATTTTTTTTCTTTCTCTGACAATCGAGGCCATTGTATTCGGAGAGCATGTTTCATCTCACCAGGTTGCAGGGGAGGAACTCTTGCTTTATAATTTATTCAAACGAATGTTTTTGTTCTGGTCTGGATGATTAATTCTGCATCGTGCTGCCAGCTGTCGAACCCGGTTTGATGTGCCCAAACAGCAAAACAACATGTTTACACTCACCTGTCGAGCCGAGGTGTCATTCATTTTAAATTATTTATAACACAGTAGTATTGTGCTATGAATCATTAAGCAAACTATCATAATCCCAGCGCATCTTTCCTCCGCACTAATTGTACCCCCATCTAACCACTGCATATGTGGTGTTTTTTCTGTCTTTTTCAAGAACTCCAGAGGATGTGCAGAGCTGTTACTGTGTTATGTTGCATCATTGGATCTTTCTACACGGTTGGATGCATATTGGACCCACTATTCGGAGATGGAATGCCGTACGCTACAATGAATAGTGAAACGTGTGTGAAGTTGTTAACATAATTTCAAATTAGTGGTCAAATAAGCCTACCGAGCGATCGAGTGGTAATCTTCTCTGTTAGGTGGAATTAGTGATTTCCTGCGCCAGAGCTTCACTAGATGTTTGTGTACATGTGCGTGTGTTTGTGTGTGTGTGAAATAGTAAAATGAATATCCGTACAGTGCCCAATCGAAGATAAAAATGCAGTTTATCATCGTTGGTGGATTATTCGTACTGGCAAATCTACATTTCAACCATCACAACGCAATGGGTAAGTGTCACAAAGCTTCCGGATCAAACGTCAAAAGCTATTGTTATTGACTTTCTAAAACTTTCTGATTGCCTTATTGCCAATAGCTTCCAAACCATAAGCATTCCAATATTTATTTCCATCCCCCCAATTGTCATTATTCATCCCATTTTCGGTATGTGATCAGCAAAGCCCGCATTTGGCAGGGCAGAGCTGTTCGGTGTATTATTGACTGCCGATAGGAACTAAAATCCATTAGCCAGGCGACAATCGTCGTAAATAGGGATTCGATTGGATTTTGCCTAAAGCTGTGCTATTCAAATTAAAGATGATATCGTAACCAAATCGGAATAAATGTTAACGAAGCCCCAATAAGATGTAATTGAATGGTATTTGATGATTTGATGTGAGTAAAAACAAAAGAGTTTGAAAAGCTTTGAAAAGAAGTAGTCTTTGAAAGTTTTTGCCTTACATTCATGGAGAACAAACTTGAAGTGGTAACCCTATCACAATATATCTCTAACGGTTGTTAATAGAGTATTCGGTTGTCTACACGATTAACTCAAGCATTATTGAAAATGATTTTGTCGGCAGTTCTACGTCTTCTGAACCATGAATCTGTGTCGACCAGCTGACGCATTGTCATATCTGCATTGTTAGTTCTCTCAATTGATATTATCGATATTGTGCGTATAAAAGCATTATGCTTAATACCAAAATGGAACCTAAAAAACATAGGCCTAACATAAAAATTTCCAATCCCGAATGTACGACGACAGCTCATCACTGTAACATTAAAAATCCTCAAATACTCCATATTTTTCTTTCCGTCTTTGTTTTATTTCAAGCTCAGAGAAAGATTCCTCACCAGCCAAAATACTACAGACATAAATATAAACAAATGCATCAACCAACTCCTGTCCTGTGTTTACTTTGCATCGTAAATTTCATCCTCGGTCCCAGCGACTGGGCTGACGGAATTTCCTCTACCATCATGTCAGTAGCGAGTACTCTTCAGCAGCTCAAGTGTTATTTTAGCTCCTCGCTCGAAAGAGTCCGGGGCTTAAACGCGGCCCGGGCTGCCATGAGATGCCAAGAAGCAAGTGGCTCAAAGCTCAAAAGTACATCCTTCACCTTCAACTGAGGAGTGCATTTCATTCAAGCCCATCCATAGCCGAGCCGGGCAAGCTTAGTGGCGCAAAGCACCGTTGCTGCATCATCTCTCGGGTGATGCTGGTGTGTAGGGTGGTAATGGGTTTCGTCTGCTGCGTCGCATGCTGTCTTGCAACGCCTTTAATACGGAGGGGTCGGCTAAATGACAGTGTGCCGTTTGGATGGGAAGGATGTGTGGATGGACGGGAGTTTTTCACCGACCCGGTACATCCTGCAGCAGGATTTATTGCATGAGAACCATCCGTCACGGGACATTAACATGGGGCCTCGTCTCAAGCATCGTCTGGCGAGGATTTTGCATATTAGAGTAAGATCTTGCGAATGAGGTTGAGGGGTTTTACTTTTTGTTGAACCATAAACACACGCAGTGGCACGTAATGTTGGTGACACATGCTAGGAAGAGCGTCGTGTTTTTACAGTAGACGAGGTAACAAAAACATTGCCTACAAAATTACCAGTACTTAAGAGCAAAACAAAACGGCTACCACCGTTTTAGTTTCGATTGATTTGCCTACTAAAAACTCTTTCTTGTGATTTGAAGAGATATTATTTCAATGTCATGGGATGGGAATGGGAAATGGGAAACCATCCTTCCATAGACATGCTTTTTGATACGCTTTTCATGGCTAGTTTGATCATCCAATCATCTAAAAGCAATCACTTACAGCAATATCTAATGAAGCGTTATAATGGTTTCTGAATAGGACATCCGCTCGGGTAACTTGTTCTATGAATTATAAAAAATAGGTAGTGGATAAGACTTCCTTTTATCCGATAGATCTTATAGATTGACAAGAACGGAAACAAATATCTTACCATATAACTAGAATAAGACTAGATAGTTGTCAACAACACAATTTGAAGCATTGAATACCATTTTTCGTCATCATTCACAGATATAAATATACCATTATCAATGATTCGCAATGGTCGGTGCTTTTGTTGCAAATCTTCCGAGAGACTGCAACGCAATGGCTTGGAAAATTAATCAATTAATTGTATCAATCAATCTAATCTTGTTGTGCGCTGTCTTATTTGCCTGCAGAAACAGTGGTTTACTCTGTCATCGTTTCAGATGTATATTAGCGGCTGGTTTGTGCCATTATTACTTACTTTTCATAATCATCAATCAATTAGGTATCGTCAATCGAGCGTGAGATTAAGTCCAAACAGAAGATTCATTAAAACTCTCGCTGTGAAATTATAATGAACGATGTCGAGGGCAATGATGTGATGTGTTCCGCGTTTGGTACTGGAGTTTCGTTAGAACAAAGTTAATGTAGATTAAAAATATTGTTTCCTTCATTCTGTTTCCGATGATTACCCAACATACATTTAATCAGATTGAAACTTGTTTCCTGTACACACGCCAGAGAAGATTGGCTGAAGGAAAAATCATATGCAATAAAACACACTGCCCAATCTTGTAAAGAAATAGGAGAAATGTCCATAATTCCACTCAATGAAAAGCAGACGGAAAAATCGGGAAATGAGCCTCAGCTCGTCTAGCGCTAAAGTAACTGGTTTTAGCGCGCCAGTGCGCTTCCATTTCATGTTTGCCTATTAAGTGGTTTATGACCAAGCGAATACAAGCGAATAAAATTCCACTGCACGAACATAACTTACAGATTCTGCGGAATGGTCCTTCACTCCGGAGCGGTCAGGAAAAAAATGTTAAACATACACAACATGAGACAACTGGTACGGAATAAACTCAGCTGCAACCTCAGCCGCGGATGTATAAGGCGAATGTTTTATAGCTTTTCTTTTTATAGTGGAAGAAACCAGAAAATATGAAATATTTTCTAGCATTTTGATAAGTCTCGTCTTTTTGGAAAATGAACGACAATCATTTTCCTTTAGTTTAATTTAACTAAATAAATGTGCTTTAAGGTAACAAACTAATTTCAATGCATCGCTCGCTGACCACGGATATGTGATATTTGAACTTTGTCCCATTTGAAGTACGTTTAATGAGCGGTTTGAATGACTTTTTTCAGAGTTCATCTAATAACAACACAGCTTCTTGACAAAGTTCAACCACATCATACACACACACACGAACATTCTTACTTCTACTCATCCTATCCTATGTTGAGCAAAGTTTCACAAACCATCAAGTATTCACTCCTAATCCCGCTGCAGTGGACATTTATCTGGTCGAGAGAGATGCTACACTCAAGGCACTTACCATCGCTTTAAAAGCGTTCTTCTCCTTGGATATGGGAAATCTGAGACGGTGGAGGGGAGTTTTCGAGCATGAGAAACTTTTACCGCACCACACCCCAAAATCACACAAGCACTAGAGGTAGAGGGTCTAATTTGGACCCGTAGCTAGGCACAAACATGATAAAATAAATTGCTCCCCAGATCGATAGCTCCCTGGCGATGGCACACACCGTTGGCAGTATGCCAGGGGTTGGCGGTAACGGCAGGGGCAAGGATAATTAAATTTCCAGTACGCATCCAGCCTGCAGCGAGCCCTGAGCATGGTTTGGTTGTGGCGTTATGCTTGTTTTGATCAAATATATTTGTAAATGTGCGAGAGAGTACAACACAGAGAGCGGCGCTAGTTTGATTAATGTGATTGTAAAAGGACGCACTTCGTAATCACTTCGTTAGAAGCAAATTTACTTTGAGCACGTGAAAATCGATGCTGTATCGTATTATGTATCGTTTAAATGTTGTGAATAGGATACATTTTCCTGGTAAAATATAAATTGAAAATAGTACAAGTCTATGACTTCCGGCTTAAACGACTCGTCAATGACGCATTACTCAAATTCCATGTTTATTAAATCCAATTTCTTTGAAGTATTCCACGCCTTCTCACGGCACTGGCACACCTTAATCAGCACGTGTTGTCTCAAGCTGCGTGTCATGTCGAGATGTCAATTACAAAACACCAATTTTCAACCCATCAAAAGGATGAGATAGAATGATAAGGTTTGTTTTGTTTTGCGTACAGGTACGGTTCATATCACATCCAGGAAGCGTATTCAAAACACCATATAATAGAATCTGAATTTTGAAATTGCTCGTAGCAGCGGCCTATTCTACTTGTCATTCGCAGAAAAAGTTATTGTGACACGCAAACACACACACACACACACACACACATACACACACACACACACACACACACACACACACAGATGCACGCCCCTGTAATCCAATTTCTCACCTCCTCCAAAATCCTAACGAGTTCCACTTTGAAAACACTCTCGGGAGGGGAATTTGTCTACCTTTTTTACACGTGCTATTGAATTCAACTGGATTGCTTTTTTAGCTCTGCTGCTCGTTTTCACCATGCTGTTTTTCTTCTCTTCATTTTCTCTCTTCCCCACTCACAGGTGTAGCTAATCATCTGCCAGCACCGCAGGAAAACAGAATCATCAAAAAATTCTCACCCCATCCCTACTTTGACTTCGATGTGCCTCGGAACATAACGACCCGCGTCGGTCAGACCGCTTTCATCAACTGCCGGGTCGAGCAAATGGGTGACAAATCGGTGAGTATGGCGATTGTTTGCCTTGCTTGCTTTGTTGCCTCCGCAAGGTGACGCTAATGTTCTTGCGGTGGAAGATCACATGTCGAATTGGTGTTTTGTGAAAATAATTTCACTTTCCAGTCATCGGCAGGCTGTTTGTATATAGAAATATAACGATAATGGATCAATCATAAAAACGATTCTAATTGACGTGTCTTTCAACTACACCATTCACACATGTTCATAATGTTTGGCTAAATACACACACAATTTCAACAAAATGGCATACAAGGACTGTGTGCATCATGTAAATTCAAAGTGATTTTTCAAAGCAAATGCAAATGAGCGTTTCTCGCTTCCTCACATCCACCATTTCACCACTGTGGCGGATAATTAATGACGTACATCAAGCACATAACTTCGCTACGCAAAGTCATTTGTGACTACGAATTTACATCGCGACATTCTTGGAAAAATTATCTTTCGATCTCCCTGAACCAAACCAAATATTTCTCAATATCTCCCTAAAGACAGCAAATTGGTGGCAGCACGGAGGAAAAGAGAGAAATTTATCAACTCTTATAAACACATCAATCATCAGTGGCACGTATTTATCTATCAGGACGGTGTGTGATGATGTGTTCGGTGCCGCGAAAGCATGGAAACACTCACGCACCTCCCGGGGGAAGCTTTCAGATTGTATCGCTTTTCGGGTGTGGTGTAGAACGCTTCTGAAATCCTCAAAACGTGCAAAAGACAGTGACACAACGCGACCAACAAGGTCTCCTTCGGTGCGTTGATTTGCATTTGCCTTACTTTTATTCGTGCTTCTCTGTGTAAATAAAATTCAATGAACGGTTCGATAGCACGCCCCTCCATAACACGTTCCGACCGACAGACCGGCCTCGACAATCGTCTTTCGATCGTGTTCTACTCACTTGTTTGGTGTGATCGTGTTTCGTGTTCGCTTTAAATTCTGTTTCAATTTATTCTCATTTCTCTCTTCTCCACTCTGTTCTTGGTTTTCCATATTGGGAATACGACCTCACACAATCAAATGAACGACCATTGAAATAACAAAACGACCCGAAACCTTCGACACCGTTTCCGCTTGCTGCTACCAACAGGTCTCCTGGATCCGGAAACGAGATCTACACATCCTGTCGGCGGGCACCGCAGTCTACACGTCCGATGAACGATTTCAGGTGAATTTTAAGTTGTGCAATCGATTCGTTTTTGTTGTTTTGTTGTTTTGACTGGGAGCACGAGCTGATGAAGGAATATGTTATGATTTTCCTATTACGCTTTTACACAAATTGACACACAAAACAATTTTTGTCAGAAGCTGTCTAGAAGACAATTTATTTAATGTAATAATTTAGGAAGAAATACATACTAACTTGTGGGTTCTTCTCAAAAACCGACAACAAAATGTAGGCAAGCGCCAGACAAAAGAATTTAGTTTTTGGTAAAGAATAGGTTCCAAATTATCGGCAAAAACGTAGCAAATGTCATTTGAAAACATCAGTTTTCAGTATTGATAGATTTTATATAGAAATCCGCACAATGAAGTAACGGACAAAGCATTCTGAAAGCCTTGTACACGGTATAAATTCCATAGGAAAAGCTTTCCAAGAAAAGACACGATTGGTAATGTATTTTTATCCACTTCACGAAATGTTTCCCTTCATCCTCGGCGTAGGTGATACGCTCAGATAAGGCAGAAAATTGGACACTGCAAATAAAGTTCGCCCAGCAGCGAGACTCGGGCATATACGAGTGTCAGGTGAACACAGAACCAAAGATGTCAATGGCATTTCGACTGAACGTTGTAGGTAAGTAACATAGTATTACTTTTGAGCTTTTAATATGCCTTCAATAATGATTCTTTATTTATTTCTCTCTCTACACGCTCCACCAGAGGCTAAAGCGATTATCCTCGGACCAACGGACCTATACGTAAAGATGGGCAGTGTTGTGACGCTCACGTGCATAATTAGCCAGGGACCACATGATCTAGGGACAATATACTGGTACAGAGGTAAGTATGCGGACGCAGGTCACGTTCTATGGCGATCTAATTATTGCTCAATGTTGCATTTTCCATTCTATCGAAGGACAGTGAAAGCAATAACGTTTCACGCGTCCTATCATGCGTGATAATTAATTTCAATTTCAATTCTTCTTTTCACTCCGTCTCTCTCCATCTGACCTTTTTATCATCGTAGGGTCAAATCTCGTGCAGCCCATAGAGCTGCACCCCAACGACCCTTCATTAGCATATCCACATCGAATATCAGTTGAGCTGAAGTGGACCGAGGCCCTCACGTCACGGTAAGTGTGTCCTCGCCACCTGGCACTTGCTACGCCATTCCGGTGGTGGCCCCAATAATATTACGTTTTCATGCATTGCATCTGTTATTCCCCACCATCAATCACCACGCTGTGATGGATAGTTGGGAAAATACCGTTCAAAAATAACTCACACTGATGAAACACCTTTGAAACGACGGACGTGTCTGCTCTTTTTTTTGTTTTTGCTGCTTACAGATTGAAAATACTCGATGCCAAACTGTTCGACTCGGGCAACTACACGTGTCTGCCGACGTCGGCAGAAGGTACGAGCGTGATGGTGCATGTGATAAACGGTAAGTTTCAATCAAAAGCTCCCGTTGCTCATATTTGCTTTCCCCGTTTCCTACCGAGCGCGGCTCAACTGCCAAAAGTTTAATAACATTACACACGCTGAAAGGAGCTTCAATTGAATTCACCCAATTGAGCATATTATTTACTGTGCAAAGTTAAGGGTGAAAATTAATCCAACACGTTGGAATGGAAATGCTGCTCAGTTTCTCTGTTACACTCGTCGATTGAAATTGATGCTCATGCCAGTTCTATCTGCTCGTCAGCAGACAGCCGAAGCTAATTGAGTGATGTTGTGTTTCGTCGAATTAAAAGCTTAATGCCGCATACATCACTGCAGTACACGATGTGTCGCGGCTTGTAATGCGTTAAATTGTGCGTTGTGCATTTGCATAGCATATGCCGTGTTATGTGCCAAAATAGATCATTTTGTTAAAAAAATAACCGAAAATTAGATTCTACGTGTTAAAGCGATGCCAAATAATTGCTAATTAGGTTTATTATAAGCGCAACATGCGCTTCACGTTTCACGTTTCACATTTCTTAACACACGTGAAACCTGACATTATTAATATAAACAAACGGAATGCTGATGGCTTTCAACAGACAATGAGCAGTACAGTTTTTCATGCCTTTTTGTTAGAAACTGAATAATTTTGATGATGCATCTTTTGGGAGCTACAAAATGTACAGCTTTCTGTACCCGTACTCGACGCAGACCGTGAAATGATGGCGTTTTGTTCACGGCTGTTTCTTCACAAGCAGCACTCCGAGACACACATCGTTGAAAAGATGATAATATCTTTTGTAGTTAACAACAGTGAAGTGGAACGGTGAACTTGAGCGCCAGAGCAAGGATTTCTCCGCTGTTTTTTTTGCCTAATAAAAATGGTCGAGTGAGGTCGTCCTGCACGCCCGAGCATCAGGCTTCATTATGATGATGATACTGTTAAGAAGCCCCATGCCCATGCAATTTGCGCTCGGGCGGTGAACACCCAGGAAGCGAGGCGGATTCAGCAACCTACAAGTTGGCTTCTACAAGCAGTTGCGAAACGCAGATAAAAAAAAAAACATCCATAATTGTTATCTCCCAGTACCGTACGATCCTGCACATGAATGTGACGAGTGCGAAAGCGAGGCAACAGTGTATGGAGTCAATGCAAAGTTGAGCAACTTAAGTAAGAACATATTTATGTAACGCCGGGCGTTCTTTAACGCGCAAAGAATGTCGTTGTTTTGCTGTGGGTGAGAATGCTACTAGTAGATAGCAGTACCAACGCACTCACAACACTAAATGATTTTCGTTTCGTAGAATGACTTTTACGAGGGATTTTGCAGGGATTTGGAGCAACGAAACGGCCGGGAGGGTGAAAATTCTTTACAACTGCAATCTGTGCCTGCCGGTTGCACTTAATGCACGCGCTGGGGTTGAGCAAGGCAAGAGATTGGTACCGGTTCGTTGCACTGCAGCAGGACACAGATGCAACATTAATGCGAAAGAAGCGCGACACTCGACAACGTCGTTAAGGGGAGGGCATTTTCACCGTGGCTTATGCCAGCAAAACAACACCATTACAATAATAAGATGTGCTTCTGTGGAACTATACAAATGTAACAGGACACTTCGAAAGTGTACGCCTAAAGTTATGCAATTATAGGTGTTGAGAAATGGATTTAAAGGTAGGATGATTTTTATTACTTTTTCTATGGAAAAGCTATCTACTTTAGCTTGAATAGTAGCTAGGAAAACATCTACATTTTAATCAAAACTAAACCTAACGTCTTTTGATCCTGCTGCAGCGATTGATTACATTTCAAACATTCGTTCTGCTTGTTGGGGATTTGCATCGATTTGTTTCGCAACAAAAAGCTCACAACCACTTTATTCCCGCACTGATTGATGAATGCCTTTTAAGCTCGTTGACAGCAGTGTAGCAACTAACGGTACGGTTGTGCTTGCTCCTGGAGGATATTGCCTTACCGCGGGACATTCCAGCAAAAGCGTCTTATCTTTCCAGTTTGCGCAAGCGAAAATTTGCTTTCGATTATTCTCGATCCTCGCCACTCATCCATCTCGATTTGCTTTCTCTTTCCGCTTTCTGCTTCCTTCTAGGAGAGCATCCTGCGGCGATGCAACGTGGCTGCGCTACGACCGCTGACAAAGATCAACACCGGAGTGTGCAGCTGCTGATGACGATGCTGGCGCTGGTGCTGCTAACGTTGGGCTGGCATCGAACCGATCTCAACACCTGCCTGACAGCACCCGGTAGAGCGGTGGAGTGTTCAAGCCGGCGACCCAGCACAACCACCCTCGAGCGGACTGGGGCACAGCGAACGGTGATAACGGATAACGGTCCCACCGGCACATTAACGTCTTCCTGCTGTTCGTAATGTTCGCGAGGCACGCCAACACAGTGGCAGACGACAGGACTTTGCAAATACTTTTGCACACAGGTGCTACAAGATACTCTCGGGTGGAAGGTAGAACAGCTTGAAACCACAAACGCTGGTTAAAAGTTATCACTTTGCACTTGTACCATGTTTTACAAAAGCATCGCAGTTATGAAAGTTGTGTGTTTACGGGTGTGATGATGAGGGAGAAGAAGATGGATCGACGTTTAAAAGCCAGTAGTGAGAAATACGACACCGATTACAGAAATCAATTCCAAACCACAGTCACACCGAATGGAGTATACAAAGCAAAGGAAGCAAAGGACTCTTGACGCATTTTCCATAATGCAACGAGAAAACCGAAAAAAAGGGCGTCATTCTCGTTTAGTTGCAAGTGCAATGTATTCCAAGTGCACCAATCGTAGATGCAAGAGCAGAACGCATAAAAACGAATCGTGTAAGATGAAGTGATGCGCTACCCGGATACCACTCCACTTCCTCCCTTTTTGTCTTACCGTAGAAACAAAGAAAGAAAGAGAAAAGGAGGGAGAGAAAACCCCAAAGGATTTTGCACGAACAGGAGTCACTCCCACGAGGTGTTCCGGTGCAAAAGCTAGTTATAACACATCACAATCACCGAGATCCAACCGGATCCAATGTAGCAACGAACCGACGGAAGAACAAAAGCGAACCGATTTGACGTTGGAGTTTGATTGTTCTATAGGGGTAGGACGAGTGACTGAAATGGTGGGAAGCAATAAGGTAAATAAAACGAGCTGGGCAATTGCTGAAAAGCTTCAAAGAAGTTTTTACTCTACAGCAGTACGAGAAAAGCTCGATTTGAGCTGATTTTATGACATGGACAAAAACAGCAAAACGTTTTTGTGAGGTGAAATATCCGTCGATTTGTTCATCTTCGTTGACACTTATGAGAACGTTAGATGGAAGGGAAAGGTACGGAAATCATGTTTAGTAATCATCATTGCAGCGTTTGATCATTAGACTGTAGTTCATCTTTGACAACCAGAACATAATAAGCGTCAGACGAGGAGTCCTTAGAACGATTATAGTACTAAGTGGGATAAGTGTAGGTACTAGCAAACAAGGCACCAAGCAGAGCGAAATCTGCATGTGGTGTTTGAAACAAAAACAGTTTGACAGAAAACGATACGAAACACACATTTTATTTCATCAAACCAACCGTCTGCACTTATAGTGGTAGAACATGAGTGACAAGTATTTAAGCGCAAGTGCATCAACACCCATACCGAGTTTGAAAGCCAAGTGGAGTCAACAGTGAGAAGAGGAAAGCTCCTTTAACGCGTGTACATTTGAATCGTCATTAGAAATGATACCAGACTTTACGAAAAGGCATTTAGCACTCTTCCTTCCAACCACTCTCCTTTTCCATACCCTCGATTGTCATTACTGAACCCAAATCCAAATAGTAGAAGAATTTTTAAGACCTGCAGTTCGGTACAGGACCCCCCATCACCTCATCCTTTTATTTTCTTTCGAGGAGGAGGCAGCATAGCAGCATTAAAGCTATTTATTTGAGAAATAAACTTGAGATTATCTCAAACCAGACAAACATGAAACCACAAACCCATCGCGAGAGAAATGCTTTCCACTAAGGCGGTTTCTGTTGCGTTCTTTTTTTGCTTCTATCCTACATCGCAGGTACGCTGCTTGGTGAAAGAAACTGGCTTATCTACCACCCTTGATATCCTACGATATCAATCGTCGTCGTGCTGCTTTGGGTTCACTTTGTTTTTCGCATTCAGCCGTTTTTATTACCACAAATTCATGTTGATTCGCTGTGATAAACTGATTTTCGTTCCATCCACGGTATGTTGGTATGGGGGCTCTCGACATTTCTTCCAGTCAAACGATGACCTTTCAACGATAGAGGAATTAAGGATGATGCTTTATGTGCTTCAGGTGTTTTCAGGTGCGATAAGCTGGCAAACGCGAACAGAAAAACGACGTCTGCCAGCGAGGATTTGCATTGGTTTCAATTTTCAAAAAGATCTGTGAAAGAATCTTTGGCCTTGGCCTTTTATTTATTTATTATTGTGAGGAACTCGACACTTGTTTTTCATAAAGAGAGGTATCATCTCCAATAGCAAGAAAGGTAAGAACGGTACAAGTAGATTTGAAAAGGAAGATTCTGTTTCGAATATTTAGTTATTTTCGCATCTTTGAACATCAATTAACACTCTTATGATAAAACATTTTATTCAGAGTTTAAGTGTACTTACTCATAAAGAGTCAACTCATTTAAAGCGCTCATCCCTCTTACACTCTCTTGCCTGCCCTTGTTTTGTTCGTCTACTTTTGGCTGATAGTGACACTAACAATGTAGACTGCATTCATTTCTTGATTGCCAAAAAAACAGCTCAACCTTGTGCCATTATGACGTAATTTGGACGATGTTTCTATGTCACCCTTCCCAACTGCCGCATGTCACGTAAATATGAACCGACTTGTTATTTTAAGCTGGCCTAGTGAATGGCTATGGTTGCTGCTACTGCTTGTCCTAATAACCGTTTCCTCTTGAAAAGAGCTGCACACATTCAGCAGCGTACGGATGAGTCGTGCCAAAAGCAAACCATAGCCCAACATAACCTTACAGCGAAAGCCGCCACCGTTTCAAAGCCTGTTCCAAAAGCAGGCAAGATAAATCCGTACGAATGACATGGCAGCGCGAACAATGGCCACTTTGTTCCCTTTTGAAAACGATCAGGATAGGGTCGAATACGAGCCTACGGGAGACATCCCCTTGCTCTTGTTTTTTATCTTTCTCTTATTCCGCCACACGACACGATGAAATCCAGTGGAGGTCATGAAATAACCCAGAAATAACTATAACTGCTCACCTTAATTGCTTGCCGTGGTAGCCGGACCAAACGGTCCCCTTTTTCCATCCCTACAATGTTGGCTTGAAGTATAATGTTATTGTTCTGGTGCAAACGAATGATCTTTGATCTGAGGACCGGCATTCTCGTTTCTCCCCGTTGGCTAAGAATGGGCCGGAAAAACGGGACAGCTTCCATTCGTCCACTGCGCCGACCCCAAGTCGTTGGGTGTAAGCAAGGCACTACCTTCGTTGGGGCAATAACGCATGAGCGGTGCTTTTCTTCACCGATCTCTTCGCATGAACGGGTTAACGGAGTAGCCTCAGGGTTGAACGTGACTCAAAGAATGCATTGCTGCGATAAGTTTTGTAGCTGGTTCCGTTCCGTGCCTTTGATCGTGACGTACCATGCGTCTCCATTGCGTTGGCTGAGTTAATTTGAAGCGCAAAGAGAATCTGTTTTACAAACCACGTCCTGTTTCCGATGTTCAGGAAAGGCATTGTTTTTCAACCCTCCATCTTGGGACCTTCAACTTTGAAAAGAATAAAACATGACGAATGGGAAAAATATTGTCATTTTACACAAACCGAAGAAACCGTGGGTATAAGTGAACTAGAAAAATACGCAATAATTGGTAATTTTTAAAATTGTTCTTATAGACTAGCATTTGAATAAAATAGAGTCACTATTTCAAAAGCGTTCAACCATCTAAATGTGGGCTACTCTACAATGCTATTTTCAAAATTCACATGGTACAACGACTTCTCCCTATGTGTCTGCAACACAAACCGTACCGATTGTATGGCTCAATGTGTCAATGTTGGCAAACTGCCTAATGGCCGATCCCTGGGACCATTCTGCCCTGGGACTTCATACAGGTCAATGAACGGTTGGTTTCTGTGTTTTTTTTTATATATATTGTTCACAGAATACAACATACTAGAGTGCTCAAATAAAATAAAACAGTTTAAAAAACCTACGTGACAAAAATTAAAAACAACATTGTTTCAATTACAAACTTACCTCCCATTTACAGCTTCTATATTAAGTTTACCCATGACCACCTTCACATCAACTTTTAGAAACGCACAAAGTGCTAATCCCAAAAACAAACGATGATGGTACCAGGGTAAACTAATCAGAAAAGAACCACTACAAAAAGGTATGCATACCGTATATTAGATCGCTTGCATCAACAACACGCGCTCCATCACCCATGTCCCATGCTAATCCTTTCTCACTATCCACGTGTTTGTCTTACATATTCAAAACGTCATTGGAAATCCTGATTATTGAAACGAAACAAACGACTTCCTCCAACAACACCCCGTTTGGACAGGGGCAAACGGGCAAAAGAAACAAAGCCCCATGTAGTAATCAAGCAAGCAAGGAAAACATGGCACCTTCTATTTGTCAACTGCCATCCCACATGCTTTTGCCACCGATTGGATGCGTGCCCACCTCCTCTACCTCCCCCCCCCACCGATAGTGTGGCTTGAAAGTTATAGCCTTTGCATATTTGATGATTTGAGATCGATACCGGTTCGACAGACAGTATTGCTCGAGTCGGAGATTGATCGGACCCCGGGTGGAGCTCGGATTCCCCTGAGCAGGGCCCGCTGGCAAGTTCGGTATGTGTTGAGCCAGATTCTAACACAGCCCAAATATCTTCCGGAATCTGTTGCCGGTTCGGCTTAAAATTCCTCTCGTCGACTATACCAGCACCATCGAAGATTCAATCAACATTCTCTCGAGCTGGTGCTGGAAGGACGAGGGCAAGCCCCGGGGAATGGGAGCATGAAACAACAACACACGCAAACACGTGCCCACATCCCACATGGTCAATGTGCTGTGCACTCGTAATGAAAGGTCATAAATCATTCCAAAAGGGGTTAAATCGATATTTTCCTCAATCAAGTCTTTATACTCGGCAGGATGTGCTGGGAGATGCTGAGCACAGAGAAGAACTATTGATTGTTCCTTACCCTTCCTGTTCAAATCGCAAGGCGTAGTTTGGCGATCAAGTTTGGGGCTGGTTCGCAAAACTTGTCCCGAGAATTATGCTGACGAAATCATGGCGGCGAAGAAACACAAAAGATTACTTGGAAATGACTATTGATTTTGCCAATCAGGGTCTCGAGAAAGGCAATGGATGGAGGCTCGGTAGTTACAGCGCACTTTTCCAACAAACTACCCTTCAACGTTCGACAGTTTTGCAACGTGTCGCGTCTGCCCGCATATAAATGGCGCAAATGTTAAAGAATTACCTCTTGAAACGGAACAAGAAACAGATGAAACGGTGCGAAAAGAATTTTCACCTGTACAAGATGCACACGCGAAAGTTTTGTGTGTGCCGGGTTAGAGTTTAACCCCTCCCGGGAGCAAAAGTTTTAACGTCTCTTACATGCATCTTCCCTTTCGCTAAACTGGCGGATGTAGAAACTAAACTTTGAGAGAGTTTTCGGTTGACTTACAGGAACCTTAAAAAGGGGAGAGGAGGAATTTTAACGTCGAAAAATGTGCACGACTGCAATCGGCAGTTTTACGACATTTTGTGTGTATGTGTGTGTGCATTTCTAACGATAAATTATCCACAGAACCGTTGCAGGTACGATTGCCCCCCCCCCC
>KI920484.1:16457-27033 GCA_000473525.2 Anopheles melas | reverse complement strand
TAATCTTCAGTTGGAATCAGATCAAATAATTATATTTGTGACTAAAACCTACGACTTCAAGCATAATTACTACCAAATTTGCTCCAAACCGTGATTATCTCCGGCCCGCATTAATAGCGTATATCGGGGATTACCTGTATATCACTCTTTTTGAACTTCATGGACCGAGCAAATTGTGGTGTTATAATTTAGCGTTTATCAAACAATGAATATTTGTTACTCAACCATATTTCACTAATATAAAGAGTTGAAAGTAAGTAAATCAGATAAAATTGACATTTCATTTTCTTTACTTTTTGTTATTCACAATTCCTTTGGTTTATCTACCTTTTGTTGAAAATGCCTGCTCAATTTTAGCGTCTCGTACTTTCCTATCAATTTTTATTTTCCTCTTTATTTGCCCTTTAAATTTAGTGAACGCACGTGCGCCTATACTTTATACAACTCCTTAGTCGTCACAGCTCCATCAGAAAACCCGCCATCTATCAAATTCACTAATTGCAATAACTAACAACAGTGTCGATCATCGTTGGTTTGAACATTGTCACTGTCTGTTGACTGCATGTAGCAAAACCATACTAAACAACTCATGCGTTATCTTTCTCGTTCCGGGTAATGCAGTCTTCCAGTTTTTATCAACTTCGTGTTCTTACTTTACCTTAGTTCCCAAACCAATCATAATGGCGTGTTTGACGCAATCATTAAAGTTGGGTTCAAAGTCGAGTTAAAATTTTAGTTACATACGCTATTTCAATACTTTGGTACATAAATGAATGAGACATAAATGACCAATATACGTTTTTCAAATAGGTTGAAAAACATAGAATAAAAAATGAGCATAGTTAAATTTTCCATTAAATGTTTATGTTGATTAAAATGAGTCGCTAAATCGGTGTAGTTAATTAACGTGTTTTTGCATGATTATTTATTTAAGACAAATATTCCCAACCATCTTTTTTTGTTTTATGATTGCGCGGAGTCTGCAAATAATGGTTCATTGAATCATCGATCATTGTATTAAATTATCAGAATTAAAAAAAAACACGCATCACACCTTCGCCCACATATATAAGGACTTATTTGTTACCATAGATGATGTTGTAATTATGATAGTGTTTAACTAAACATTTGTCCAAATTATTTCAGAAAGGAAAAAAAAACATTGCATTGGTTTTCCGTTCTCGGGCTCAGAAACTAGTTTTATTCAACACAGCATTCAAAGAGCTTTTTGAGTTTCAATTTAATGGGTGCAAATATTACAGAATATGTAGCCAAACTTCTATATTTTTCTAAAGTTACTTATTTAAATCATTTACAAAGCATCTGTTTATGTTACGGTGAAGTGTATCTATGTATCAATTACAAGTTGCACAGTTCTATCCATTTTACCAATCTATCAGCGTTTTCAAGTACAACTTTTATTCGAGCAAAATCAATCGGGTGAGTAATTGAGTAAATGTCAGTTTCAGCAGACACTATCGTAAAGCTACTGATTTGGGGTCTTAAGGTAATATAAACGAGTTCTTACCAGTCGAGATGGCGGCTCTAAATGATATATTTACTGATATCATAGAACTTTCACACATTTTTGCCTTTGGTTTAACAATTTGGCTCTTCGCGTTCTAAAATTCTATGAACATTTTTGTATAATTTAGCTCTTTTAGAATGTTAGTTTAGAGGATAAGTGCCTTAAGTATTATATTATTAGTCTATTGCCTTTATGTTCAAGCTTATGTATTTTATGCATGTAAACCAATATGTTATCCCAACAAAAGAACTTGACATAAAGTTAAAGCCCATTGATAGCATGGTTATGCTTGTGGATAAGCAATTGACTGCAATCCCCAGATAGTTTTTCAAATATTCAGTTTTCGAGGATGGGTCGCTAAACTTAGTAAAACAATGTATTCGTTTGGCTTTGATGTGCTATATGAGCATGTGTCAATACTTATAAAAACTTTTTTTTGATACTAAGAGCACGTATGTTTTGTAATACGTACCAATACTTACCTGCGTGTGACAAACCTATGGACGGATGGAAAGTGTTACACGTTTAATGAAATCATCTGCGTAAGATGGTATTATTAAGTTGTACCAAATGAGCTAATAGAAATGCCGCACGTGACTAGCATTTAGTTTCCTCGGAATATTTTCTATTTAGCTTCGAAAGATACCACCCACCTGGTGGGTGTAAAGTCTCGCCTGCTTGAAAGGAATACAACCTTCCTGTCGTTGTATCAGGGCAACGAAATAGATGACGCTACTTGAGGATGTCAAGAATTACAAGGGTTTCAACAATGTTCACCCATTTCATATAAATGGGAAAACATGATTTTCTTCCTCCTTTACTTAATGCATATCAATAGGAAAACTTGAATCTCACCTTCCTTGTTCTGATGTTGTAGTTCTTTTCTTGTTGTAGTTCTTGTTCTTTTGAACTGCCTTATTTTGCATTTCTAATTTTGTTTCAAGCGATCTTGAAAATAAACTACAACCTTGATATCAATGGACGTTACTTTTGTCCAAAGCGGTATTCATATTGATAACAAACCACAACGTGCAAAGAGAAAAAAGAAGCTTGTTGCCTACAGGAAATTATAGCTAGTTACAGAACTTGTACATCTGTTACCCTTCATAGTTACCTCAAATCAATTGTTGGCACTTGTTGTAGGTAGCTTCGTAGCAATTCAAATATGAAAGGAAATGGATTTCAAATCGTGACAGGTCTACACGTGTAAAATGCCTAAAGCATCATGCCATGTGGTGTTGCTCAATGGGCACAATGGACACAATCCTGACCCCAAACCGGATTTAGTAGAACTGTAACATGCTAGGCAAATCTAAAATCTAACGCTTAACGAATACAGCATATACCGTCCTGGTAGAGTGCTTGTTTACGAAATAGAAACACACTCTCTCAAGTGAACAGCAGGATAATGCTTATCCGGCCGTAAGTGTATGCCTATTGGCAAATTAATACAACCACGGGACAAATATCGACCAGTATGTATGCTGCTGTCGAAGCGCAATGGGACAACAGTAATAGGAAATGTAAACGTATATTTCTTGCCCATCTGATAAGGTGCCAATGTGAATGTGCATCCAGCTCCGTTAACCAAGGTTGCACATTTGCATTTGTGTGTTAAACATCAGTGCCAAGCACCTAAATGCTAATGCAATGGCCAAGGCAAATGCCAAGTTAGAGCGTAAGCTGTTTGCTTATCTTCCTATGTAATTCCCCGTTTTATTCTGCTGTTCAGGGTTTTCGTAAAGCATACAAAGTTAAGCTAGTATCAAAACGATGCATTCACCAATATTCTAGCATATAATGAAATGAGTTCGATTTCGTGAAGTCAGAAGTTTTGAGCAGAATAAAATCTTCGTCGAAAACATTTACACTTTGGGCTTGAGAGCTATCGAAAAGATACAAAAAAAAACAAAAAAAAACGATATTTTCCTCGGCCTGTTAATAGATGGCAAGGAAATATGTTTGTTATCCATTAAGTGATGCTTAGCTTGGATTGCTCGAAAAATATTGGCCAAGACTGCTAGACTTCCCCTACCTCAGTACAAAAATATGTTTAACAGAAAATTTCTAGTAGAATATGCCGTGTGAAAACGTAGCTTTTAGCCTTGTCGAAACGATTTCTGCTTAAAAACTCCTGTCAAAATCACCGTCTCTCATGGTAACGTAAAATCGAGCATTCTGAAGAAATTAAAAATGGATTTTCAGTTTATATTCGTTTCTATGCACAAAAACTGTTCGCAAACTCGGCGCGAATTGTCGGGTTAATGGTAATCATAAACGGCAATAACTTCACAGCCCATTCATTAAACACTGAGTGGTGAATGAACACTGAGTGATCGCGGTGGAAAGTATTCAGTTATGTAGAAGGCAACACCATTAGGGATAAATAACTTTAAGTTGAGTTGTGATGAGTCTTCTAAAATTTTGAATGGTAATTAACAAATGATTTGCTATCGCTATATTGTAGCGTATTTGCGGTCGTACGGAATCGAAGTATTGACACGGAACTGGGTTGTTTACTTCCTTTGCGGTTGGTTGAGGTTGAGCAAAAGCTGACATGGCAATTGGCTATTGGCAATCGATCGTTGTGCTGGCCTCAGGTAAGTGGTCGATAGATCTGTAGTTCATGTTTGTCACGATCGTACTCCGTTGCGCTGACGATCACAAGATACTCCGTTGCATCAGCGGTTCGATGACCAATTCTTTCTCGTGAGGAGCGCATAGAATTGGAAATAATATGAAAATTAGTTTCTGAATATATCCCTGCAAATTATAAAAAATCAAATGACACTGCTGACGTTGATATAAATACAGTGCAAAGGCTGAATTAACACCATTCCAGCAATAGTTTCAGTGTTGGCACATATTAACTTTACTTAATACAGATTTTCCATAGTTTTTGGCGGTTTCTCGAAAAGTTTTGGGTGTATATTTCGATGGCCCAACTGGATAGAACTCTTCCAATTGAATCATAAAACAAACTTTTTTGGCGCAATAACCGTTGTCGGCCAAGGCCTGCCTGTGCCACTAATGGACTTAGTTATCAGTGACTTATTTATTATCCATAGCAGGATATTCCGTCCTTCGGAAAAGGTACCATGGTCCATACGCGGCTTTAACTCATGACGGGCATGTAGTGAATGTTAAAGGAATGTGTTTTTTACATGCAATTTTTATATTTTTTTGTATTTCAGGCAAATATTTTACCCATTTTATTTTCTATGTAACAATATGGCCGTTCTTCCCAATTCTTCCGAAAATCGATGGGTTGCATTAGAAGTATCAAATATTTGTTTCTTGCATTAAAAATCAAAATATGATGGGAAAAAGTTTGAAGAATTTTCTTTAAATGTTAATCCTATAAACTATTTTTTATAGTTTTATGTTTTATGTTTCTTTTCTGTAAAAGTTTAAACTATATTTATATTGTATATAGATTTTTTTGAGGTTCAAATTTTCAATATTTTGAGGTTCAAATATTCCTTTAATTTACTAGCATAAAGCAATCACGGATCATAAATGAAAAATTTATTCATGCAAGCATAATTTTGAGTGCGTAAGATTTCATCACTTTATTTAAGCAGCAATGAAATGATGCCTCAAAGGTGTCGAGAAACTTCTACTCCCACATTCATCATTTTTATCCCTCCGCCTACTATTACACCCGATATCATAAGCTGGGTGGTGATGATGATCCCTACCATTACCAACAACCGGCGGTTTTATCACCTCGAGCTTTCATTTCGCACTTGATGTGCGATCTTTACTCTGCGTATATAACTTTTTTTTGCATTCATAGTGGTACTGTAGGATATGGTTTCAGGTGTTTCAGAGGAAGCTTACACGGTAGGCTTGACTGATTTTTAATTTGAACCTTTAGGCTAGGCAGATGAATCCGACCCGTAGCATTTGTAGTAGTCGGTGACAGATTCAAAGAATTAATTTGCTACATTCCTTTTTTGATCCTGCTCCTTCGTATTTTTTTTATCAGGATGTCTAACATGTGCTTATTTTCTCTGTTTGATGCTCGTGGTTTTTTATACGGTATCAAAAATGTCGGTTCTTCAAATCCTTCAAATATGTCATGATATCTCTTACAGAGTGGCATACGACACAATGGAATCAATACCTGCCCACGGAATATGATATTTTGATAAGCTTGTAGTTGAGTGTCAAGATGATAATGATAAGTTTGCACCCATAATACAGGATACGCATGCAGTGTATTTGCTTTGCTTTTCACGATATCTGGCGTCCAAACAATTTTTTTATCTAAGACGAGTTTTGCTATCTGCAAAAAAAAACGATGTAAAAATCTGTTTGTATAAGAAAAGATAAAATACGGCATTCTCTCAACTGCCATGCGATTCAAATGTAAATATGTATCCAACAATCAAAATCAGATAAATCACGTTATGATGACGTTCATAAACAAGCAGGGTGATAGTTTTCTTATGGCTTGAGTGTTTAGCTCAAATAAATACAATAGTTTACAATGAAAACCGAGTAATGCTAATTGAAATAAAACCATTACTAATAAGTTAAGAATCTAGACTTACGATTCTTTGCCATTAAAAAAATACAAAAACTCGGAGGAGACTCGGTTACCACTCTATTACAATAAGTTAGGTTTCAATTATTCTTTTCTTGACACCATATATTTCGCGTAACTAAATGGATTTTGACAAATCATGCTATAAAGAAAATCTATTTTTCATTATTGGATAAACAATTTTGGCGAGCATATTTCTGCATTTTTGGAAATATATTTAATAAGTATAGTTTTTGCTTAGAATTTATGATTTAAACCACTGACGCAACGTGTTAAGAAGCAAGAAAGATAGAACACTGCTTGAATGCAAAAAAAGATCTGTGAAAAATAGAACGTCAGGTTCGACCCTTTTACTTTCTGTCTACACGAACATTCCACCAGCATTCGTGTTTCGGATCTTTGAGGAAAGAGTCGATGTATGAAGTTATATTGCATGTAAACTGTAATGCAAACGGTTTGTGGTGCTTTGCAAGAACCTATCGATATTTTCCCGAGCTGTCGAAGTGACTGAAACTGCTCGGGAATATGCCATAACGTTAATGGTAAAAAATGAAGACAACGTAATTGTTTTTTTTTTTTCAAACATTATGAACCCCCTTTTTGTTCCTAGCATACATAATTATTGTTTCAAAAATAGTATGTATATTTTATTTTAGGGATGAAAATGATGATTAAAAGCAAGCAATACTGATTTTTAAACCCATTTGAAAATCCAATTATTGCACACTTCAAACAACTCCAAATACTATTATTGCACACTTTAAACCCAATTATTGCACACTTTTCAATACACTGAAATAGACAAAAATAAGCCCTGAAATGCATGTTTTTCTATCAAATAGTGTTCAGGAGAATATGAAACTCTGTTACATTAAATGTTTGTTCTTGGTTCAAGCTGAAACTCCGCAAAATAATTAGCGAACTTGCAACTGAAATCGCACGCCAATTGTAAACAACAAAACACTGTCAAAATGATAGCACAGTGAAAAAACGAGGTTTTGTGCTGTGCAATAAATAGAATCAAAGAACTCTCTTTGTTCCAGCTATTAAACAATGCATTAAAATAAGTTTCTTCATTTGTTTTGCTACCGAATCGTGAGATTTATCCTTATTTGCGTTATTTAAGTTATTCACAGGGAAAAATTAACCTTATTTGGTGAGGCACAATTCTTAGCGATTTTGCTAAGAAATCCATTCGATTTGATCGGAATCAGTCGAAATATGTTCATTTGTGTTTATAATATCAAAAAAATGTTTTTGAATAAAAATAAAATTGTTGAATATGTGGCAAAAATGCTCCATATCTAAGGAAAATACTAGCTTTTATTAATGTTTTATAAATATTTGAGTCATGTCATGTAAGATATAGTTTTCTTTTTTATGATCCGTTTAGTTCCAATTACATTTTCTAGGGAAAAGGAAAAGCACAAGTATCGCATGAATAATGACTATTTTATATTTTTTTGGTTCCTCTGGAAACGGTGAGTACACTAACTTGAATGATATGATTGTTTGTTTCAGTGATATTTAGTGTGTTTCTTATTTACTTATCCACTCATCCCAAATGATTCATGTGTTTGATATATCGTAGAGATGGCCTCGGGATACATTGAAGTTGTTGCTCATCTCTATCTAGTCTCATCTGACAGTATGGTACAATAGCAAAATGTATCAAGGAACCATCAATTACTCGACCGACCGCCTGAAGCATGCATGGGCGCTTGGACGCTCTTAGAGAAAGGCAGGAGACAACGTGTCAAAGAGGTGTGAATGAGGCAAGTTTGATCCGGGATTGACAATCTGTGAAAATTTGCGTTGCTTTTGTTAGCTGTCCTATGTGTTATCCTAGGGATATTATTCAGGATGATTCGAAGACGGAGTTAGTCGACAAAGGATAACTGGACTGTTGTACAGTAATGTATGCTATCAAACAAATTTATGGCTTACCAGGAGTGTTATAGCATTTCAGGATTATGCGTGGTCCCGTGGTATTGTTGTCAAATAGCAAGACTTAACCAGGAGAATAAGAATTGCTTACAGAATCACAGCTTTGCCAGTACGGTGCATGCAGAAATAAGAGGAAACATCATCACTTACATTGCTGCAATACAACAATGTCACTCGAACTTTTATCGATTTGTGTCTAGGAAGAGTTTATTGGTCAGTTGTTACACATTACCAGCTAGACTAGCTAGGGAACAGGTCGATGCAAAGCCCGTTGCAAGGTTGCCTTTTTCAGGTCGCTTTTAACAGTTTCATGAAAAAGTGGTTACAAACAAACAGGTAATAGCTAAAGTGGAAAAGTAGACGTATTTTATATTAGATATTTTCTAGTGCTTCAATTTTCATGCAGCATCACTCAGGGAGACAAAAGAATAAGTTATCATAGTTAACTCTGTATTCAGAAACATAGATAAACTTTTTATTGTTTGCCATTCCGTAACCACAAATCACTACCATTTGCAACGGTTTTGCTGGAGGAACCAAAATATTATTAGTCATTATACAGCACAGTACATGTTCCAACTCGATATGAGAAAACCTTTTAACTTTCACCGTTCACAATTTCACAAATTTTCCCATTGGCTTTTTGCCAATTTACTCTAAACGTATCGACCTGTTCTTTTTCAAAAACCTTGTTAGATTATTTCAGCCTGTAAAATGTATATAAATAAATAAATAGCAAACGCCGATTTGTTTGAAGCTCGATCAGGTTAGCTCATAAAGGATTGAATCTTGATGCTGAACCATAAATTTTTGGACAAGAAAGGTTAAAACATTTTTTATAATTTTAAAAAGTAATAAGGATTACAACTCATTTAAAACTGAGAAATATACAAAAAAACAATTTTAAAAATCATATTTGTTTGTACACAAATGCGGAAATCTAATATGGTGGAGCGGAAATCCAATATGGATACAATCTGCATGATCAATATTGCTCCGGTGACAGATTGAAATTTCAGCTCAATGGCTGAAAAAATAAAAGGCCTGATAGTTTGGTAGCATAACCACAGAACTCATTCTTTAGCCCTAAGCTATTGAAAAATCGAACAAATATTTTTAAGGTTTAAGGGGTTTTGAGATTTTGTTGTGTTTTTAAAATATCCTTTTTTATTTTACGAAATTAATATTTGATGATGAAAATACAACCGAAGCCGTAGTAATGTAAATTTAAATAAATACTTGTTGATGCTACAACGCTGATCACACTAAAACTTTTCTTTATCGTTTTCTTTTGGGAATTACAGAAATCCACATGGTACCAGCGAATTAATGGACCGTTTAGAATTAATCGACAAGACAAAAGGATTCATTATGTCACCCGAAGTAAAAAGTTTTTAATAATAACATTTTTTTAAGCATCGATTTTTATTTACGAAGACAAGCGTGTCATAGGCAATCTTAATTTATGTTTTATTGTGGCACTAAAAAAATATTCGCTTGACTTGGGCTGTCACGTGGCCTTCCAAAAGTGGCCAAACCAAAACCAAAAAGTGGCCAAACCAAAAAGTGGCCTTCGATGGTTACTATAGCCACTATTTTCGGGAGCCGTTGAGCGATCGGGAATTTTCGGCTCGATCAGTGAAGGATGCTTCCTAAACTACGCGTTTGTTCCGTGTTTTGTCGGGAATCACAGAATTTAACACTGGTAGATCGAATCCGTCGTTAATTTTTATCAACACTTATAATTATCTCATTCATACTTCATATTTTTCTGCATTTATTATTTTCAATCTATTAATATATCGTTCGTCTCGATATCTCAATTATCTGTATCTGACAGGAAGCAAGAAGTGCAGGTCCAATTATGTTAAACATATTTCATCAGGATAAATGGTTATTCAGCCGTCAATCAAAAGATAAGATAAAAATTAGCGAATGCTAACAACAGTCAAAAAGGATATCCAATTTTTTCAACGGAATTTTATTTTGATCCGTAACTAGGCTAAGCAAAGAAAGGTAAGAAAAGTAGCTGAACGATTAAATCAATGTTAAAAAACAGATTATAAAAAGGAACGCAAACAATACAAAATTGAAAGGTGTACTTATGTATGTAGGGTAAACGTACCTATAGTGGTGCTAGTACCAATAGTGGTGGTATTGCACTAAAATCGTCGCATACGATAAATTAACAGTAGTTAAGTTTTTTACGATAGTGTGAAATGTTCTCTAGCATTTTACAAAGGATTTAAAAATGAAATGGGGCCATTCCGTTTCTTAGTGTCCGAAAAAACCATTATTTTGTGAAAGATATCAACATTTTTCCAAAATCCTTAGCATTTCATAACGATACTCATATTTTTGTTAACATTGTAAATGACCACATAACAACGCAATTACTAGTTTGTTAACATAATTGTTATCAAATGATATTGTTTTATTCAAATTCATTGGCTTTTGACCATATTTACGTATATATTAGCATTTTTTACGATAGCGCCATTATAGGTACACCAAACAGGCATGTTCCTATAGTAGTACTAGTTCTAAAA